>MJUU01056906.1:77179-95165 GCA_002080025.1 Modiolus philippinarum | reverse complement strand
TCTTTTATAAGATATCTCATAAAATAATTTTAATAAGATATCTCATAAGATATATAAGATATCTGATAAAAGATATGAGATATCTTATAAAGTTTATAAGATATCTCATATCTTTTATCAGATATCTCATTAAATAATTTTTATAAGATATCTTATAAAATATATAAGATATCTTCTAAAATATATAAGATATCTTATAAAGTTTATAAGATATCTCATAAACTTTATAAGAAATCTACTAAAGTTGACAAGATATCTTATATGTTTTATGAGATATCTTATAAAAAATATTTTATGAGATATCTTATAAAAGATATGAGATATCTTATTAAGTTTTAGAGACATCTTATAAACTTTGTAAGATATCTACTAAACTTTATAAGATATCTTATTCAATAATGTTTATAAGATATCTCATAAAATAATGTTTATAAGATATCTTCTAAAATATATAAGATATCTTATAAAGTTTATGAGATATCTTATAAAGTTATGAGATATCTTATATATTTTATGAGATATCTTATAAACATTACTGAATAAGATATCTTATAACGTTTAGTAGATATCTTACAAAGTTTATAAGATATCTCTAAAACTTAATAAGATATCTCATATCTTTTATAAGATGTCTCATAAAATATTTTTTTATAAGATATCTCATAAAACATATAAGATATCTTGTAAACTTTAGTAGATATCTTATAAAGTTTATGAGATATCTTATAAACTTTATAAGATATCTTAATATATTTTAGAAGATATCTTATATATTTTATGAGATATCTTATAAACTGTAAATTATATAAGATATCTACTAAAATATATAAGATATCTTCTGAAATATATAAGATATCTTATATAAAATATGAGATATTTTATGAATGGAATAAATATAAAAGCGGCTTGCCATACTGCAGAGCATGTAAACGGACATGTTTGATGGTTGGATATTCAAATAATGTATCCTAATTGTATGCAATCATATCATGATATATGTGTAGTTTTTAATTGTGTCGTAGACTTGTATAAATATAGCCTCTAACATTGTTTCCAGTTTATAACGTATATTTCTCACATCGAGGTAGTTAAATTTTGCACATCTTTTAAGAATATCGAAGTTAACCGAGAACTTAAAATGTTAAAATTTTACTATCGAGATTGAGAAATTATCGTAATAAACGGGAAAACAACGTTAGAGATTGTTTCTTTGATTCCTACTCAATTTATTTGAAATAAAGTAACCCCCGTAGTCTCCAATCTCAAATATGCCGCCATTTTGTTGCTACCCGGCATCGTTACTATGTGTATCATTGCGCCATTCATTGAAAGGAATGCTGAGTGTAATTTTTTCAATAAAATGTTATATTTTAAATAAATTTAGTTAACTAAGTCATAAAAATGCAAAAAATCATTTAGCAAGACCATGTTTTAGGTGTTAATTTCATCAACATCCGGTTGCCCCATTTCTAGAAATTGACAAGGGACATTTACATGATTGACCAATCACTAACTTAGAACAATTCTATAAACATGTTAGTTATTGTCTCGATAAGTCATCGACCAGGAGGTCTTTAAATTTGGCAGAAGTTAGAGAAATGTCGCATTAGAATCTTCAATTTTCAACCGTTGGTTAAATGTGCATACGACGTAAACTTCCTCGACACGTTTCCCGCCATTTTAGAATTTTTAAGTTTTACACAAATTTCACGCAGAAAAATGTCCTCATTCAGTAAGATCTTGATTTAAAAATATTTCTTCGCTTTCAATCTAAAATGCTAAAATTTTCGTTGAAAAAATGAATTTTTCTCTATCTTTTGTGTGAAATATTTTAAACCATATGGCAAAACAATATATAAAATGTTTATTATTATTATTACTTTGTGCTTCATCCTCTTCATTAGCCATTTTTTCCTGTAAACAACTTTCACAAATAATTAGGGTAAACACAATATTCATTACATAAATGGGGTAATTAACAGTATTTTTTTTTATAATCTGAAACAAAAAAACTTTATACGGATGTTATTATTTAATGAAAATGAAAATAAATGCCATGGAAGGTTGTTCCATTTGCCTCATCTTTCCATGTATTTATAGGGATTTTGATCCATGTACATTTACTCAATATGCCTTTATTTTTTATAAACCAATCATCACCGTAAAACAAACACTTTCATATTTGAAAGGTTACTTCTTTAGTATAAACTTATTTTATTCATATAAATATTCATACAGAGCATAAACAGAAACAAGCTAACATGCTTACATAAATTTGTTTCCTCATTACAAATAACATAATAAACATGACAATAAAGCTCGTTACAGTACGAAAGAATATGTATCTGTAACCGTTTGACTGTTATATTAGAAAGAAAATGAAAACACAGAAAAAAATCACAAAACAAAAAGAAAATCTAAACATCATAAGGCATTAGAAAATATAAAATTATTGTGGTGTGTCTTTTTACTCTTTATGATAAAGTTTTGTACTGCAACAAAAACTTTCGCATTTTGATCATCAGATAAATCAGGAGATCCAAAATTTAAGCAACTATTCTTTATATAATTTAGGACAAAATTCAAAGCTGCAAAAAGGCCGTAGAAAATATCTTGGACAATGAAAAAGTGAAAAAGTGGGAAGGGGATTCTAAAGCGCCGCAAACACAATTAGGAGAATCAACCATGAAGATTTCTCATTCTAAAGAACTGCATTTCAGTCCATATGTATTCTAGGATGCAAACTCTGAACTAGTCTATTACCAGCATAAAAACAAGGTGGAATTCTGTTGTCATTATTACTAATCTTTTCCTTAAACAAACTAAGTATTTGACAGTTCCTTTAAAGGCATGTAAAGCATCTCACAATTTACCGTTTATTATGCAACTTGTTTATCTATTTATTTATTGTATCATCTTTAAACCCAGTCCAAGTTTAATTTGTAGGTCAGAGAATAGAGTGGGTTTTGATGATTTTGTACACGTATTAATGCTATGATTTGTGTGAATAATTCATGGTCAGACACAATAGCTTCCCCAGTCAAACTATTATAGCAATGGGTTCCGCTTTAGCTTTTTTACCTTTTATGGAATGAACAATTTGCTAATTATTAATAATTCTTAATTCATGCTGATGGCAAGAAAAAAAATACAAATACAAAATACATTACACAAACAAAGACGAAATACAATGAACTTTGCAGTCTGGGAGTCCACTTTCCTCGGTATAATTGCTGACAATTCAAACATATTTATTTTACAATATAAACATGCAAAAGGGATTGTTTTACATAAATGGAGCGACATACTGCATGCACTTAAGTGATTGTATACCATTAATATTTAATACTGCTCGCAGGGGCGTTCCATGATTTTCGAAAGAGGGCGTAAATCCTGAAAATGTTATAAAAAATTTTGACTATTTTTCGTATTGAAAGATGTGATAAAAAATAACAGGTATAAAGGCAGCTAGATACAGAATGTTCACAAAGTTTCTCTTTTTTTATTATTTTGGTGGTGAAAAGGGGACGTACTCCCCTCAAATCCGCCCCTGATTCAATCGTTCGCATGCATGCAGTCGTATTACACGATAGATGGAGAGGAAAGATTTATAAAACAGGTGTAGATAGAGTATTACTAGTATATAGTGAAATTATAAATTCAATTAAAAGTGATATTCATCGCTTTGCCGTTACATTTTTTCAGAAATGACAACTTCACTTTGTCCCCTAGTCCCTAGTCACATCAATCTTAACGCATCCCACAACTCATAACCTTTATATCATTACTCATAACATTTCACAAAATCTATAATATCATAGAAAATATTATCTTTATTAGTTTCAAAAGAACATTTCAAGACAGACATGTAAATAATGCAATGCGACATAATTCATCAATACAGATATGAAATTTTGCTGGTTTTGAAAATTCAGCGAAAATTCGGGACCATCTTATTACCGTTGGTTTAAACATATTTATTCAGATAAGCAAACTTAGATACACATATACAAATTAATTACTGGATTCAGAAACAAGCTTATTAAAGCTTATTACTGTTTTTTGTATGTTTATCTACCTAATCTTTAAAGTACATTCTTTGATTTTACAAAAAGGTATTTTACAGGTAATATGATGATGACAGTTGTTATCGGTAATTTTTATTGCTTGATATGCATTGAATGATAATTTCAATATCACTGAAAAGGCCGTGATATAGGGAAAAAAAACGAGTCACTGTCAAGACGTCACGTGCGCGTTGCCATGCGTGTTATTCATTCGCTTCATAATGTTAAACTGCAACTTCTCGGCCAATTTCCTGAAACTCTTGAATCAAACCTCGAATATAGGAATATGCTGTGTATTTCAACATTTTTTATAACCGGAAGATATTTCGCTTTCATTGTAATAAGGCTATTTATCTAAAAACAGCGGCCTGAATGGCGGACTTCAAACAATGTACATTGTATCTTTAATATAAAATATGAAATCATTCTTAGAAGCTTTGTTACTTTGTTACTCTTCTTTATTTTAAATTCAACTAATCTTTTTAAATCGTTATGATTGATTATAATACAAACATTCTTCTAAAAAGTTTTTTTTTTCAATTGATACGTGAACTAAAGCCCATAAGTGACATTTGAGATACTTTTTACCAAAATTACGACATAATTATTTCGTATTCACGACCTATCTCTGTCGTAATTTCGACATAGCTAGTGTAATTTCAGTGCACTATGTCGAAATATTTCGTAGCCATGTGATTACTACACATTTTTTTCAAATGACACTTATGGCATCCATGCCAGAATGTCGTCAATTTTGTTTTCATGGTAAAAAAATATCTGTTACTGGTCAGTCTCTAGTAAACTGCATAATGTGCATTTTGGTCGTCAAATCTACGATTGACGCACTCTGCTCTTGAAGTAATTGCTTAATGCTCCTCCAATAATACCCAATTTTCCAGGTATTCTCTGTGAAAAAAGATTGTCCATCTTGTTATCATGCATTATTATAGAGTATTTGTATGACGTAAAAGATTGGGTTACACTTACGTCCTTATTTATCTTGGGCTAAACAATTTAGTAAGAGATAAATCTGTAAAATTATATTTACTTTCACCGTATCATTAATGACCCATTAATACAAACAATTAAATCGTTGAAGTATTAATAAAACAATCACAGATCAGCAGTAAATGCATACAGATGTAGACCACTTTACTTGATGACCAGTTTCTGCCAAATTATTACCTCTCAGCAGACGTCATAGCAGACGGTATGTATATTGCAGACATTTAACGTATTTGTATGAGATGTTATGGTATAAGAATTTTTTAACGGATCAAAATGACATCTTTTTTTTTCACTGACATCTTGTTTCGTGACGCTCAAAATTGTTTGAAATTTTATTTATTTCGTTGTGCGTTTTAAAGCCATGTATCTTAATGGGCCATATCCGAGTTCTGGTATTTAGATTTACCAGTTGTTGTTTGTCCGCCCTACGTCACAAACATGTCCGCCCCATGTGACTAGTTTAATGACGTTTCGGGCTTTGTGACGTGATGTTTTCTATACTGTGACGTGTTGAAAAGCGGTCGGGTAATTCCTGATATCACAACTAGGATATGGTCTATTCAGAACCATTCTGTCGTAAGTAACAGTTTGTCATTGCTTGAAAAACCAGTTTCTGAAACGGTGATATATTTCTAAAAAGGTATTGTGATTTCACTTTGTTCGGTCTGGACCACGGGGATTCGCTTCCGTAAAAATACTATCAATGTACGGTCGACTGAATGTGATTTTTCAGTCGACCGTACACTGATAGTATTACATAAGCGAATCCCCGTGGTCCGGGCGAAATTCCTATTCTCCCTGTCGTATCACAAAAATAGAGCATACATGCAAAATTCTTAACAGCGAGACCTGAATTTCATTTAAATGGTACTAAAAAATTACCAGTGGGTATAATTTATGATTTACCGTCAAAACCAATAGCAACGTGATTTCGAATACGTATGCCGAACTTCCGGTCTTTGAAAATAAGGTTGGAAATGGTTTATGTAGTGGATTAGAATAAAATATATATAACACCACTTGTTGTATGAAGGGATCTTCAAGGGGATATCTAAGTTTGCGTTTATTCTATCGCAAATATCCCTTTTTCGGTTCCTCTAACGCATCCGAAAAATTCAATTTGGGACAGTATAACGATTTACCCTTTTATGATTAGGCCATAATAAAAAATACCCTAGATTCTAATCCCCTCCCGCACCGATTTTTTTTCAACCGCCTCAAAAAGTTGTATTCTGATTTTTGCCAATTTGGATAATTCCTTTTAAAAGGATAGCATTTTCACAAAATTCGATGAAAATATAAGATAAAATTCACCCGCCCATCCCCAAATTTTGAGAAAATATGGATGAGAATCTAGGAAATATTGTATTATGGCCTTGATAGTCCGTAGACAGCTTTTTTTATTTGTGTACATGATGACTAACTCAAGTTGAGGGATAACATGCCGTAACCAATGAAATCATTTGATCTTCACCGAAGAGACATAAGTTGTCAAAATGACCATATGCAGAAACTAAAATTTACAGTAACTTCGGATTTTTGTTATTTAAAACCTTCGGTGTGGATGACTTGTTTGTTTTTTCTGTTAATATGAAGATTCAGTCGGAGCAAGCTATACATCTTAAGTACATACATAAAATAATGGGAGTACTACCTTGTTTGAAATTCTTATTTCAATACATATTCAGCCTTGCAGATATTTAGATTTGATTAATACTGACAATACATCTCTTGTGGGGACAGCCATTTCAATGCATCCATATCATACCATTTAACCTCTAAAAGCACAATGTAAATCTATAGAAACACACTGTAAAACTAAGAACACAATTGTAAATTAAGGAACATAGTGTAAATCTAGGAACACAGTGTCAATCTAGAAACACACTGTAAAACTAAGAACACAATTGTAAATTAAGGAACACAGTGTAAATCTAGGAACACAAAGTAAATCTAGAAACACACCGTGAACCTAAGAATACAACTGTAAATCAAGGAACACAGTGTAAATCTAGGAACACAATGTAAATCTAGAAACAGAACCCAACTGTAAATCAAGGAGCACAGTGTAAATCTAGGAACACAGTGTAAATCTAGGAACACGGTGTAAATCTTTGAACAAAGTATACATCTAAGAACTCAATGTAAATCTTGGAACCCTGTGTAAATCTTGTAACAGTGTAAATGTGTAAATCTGGGAACAAAGCATTTATCTAGGGACTCGGTGTAAATATATTAACACAGTGAATACATTCATGACATTATAAATCACATTCTTGAAAATTTAACAAACTTGAACAATTTGAAATACATGAGATAGAATTCCAACGAATTGAGGTAGTATCAAGTCCTCTTCATTTACTGTTGTAATCATATCTTTGGATCCAAAATAAGTCAATTATACCGTTTTTAGCTCACCTGTGTAAAGGTTTATAGTATCCGGCGTGTAATAAGTTCCAAAGGAACATATTTCATAGCTCACCTGGTGAAGTAATGTACTTACGGCTCACCTGGTGAAATAATCTCTAGTTGGAATAAATCTCATAGATTTATCAATAACATTTGTTCTATTTGGAGCTTATTTCACAGGATACTATTTTGGCTTACACCATCACTTGGCGTCCGGCGTCGTCGTCGGAGATGACGTCCTGTGTCATTGGCGCCGTTAACTTTTTTCAAAGATCTTCTCTGAAACTGCAGAGCCATAATTGGAAAAAGGGGGGGTTAAATTGCTGTTTTTATTATTTTTTTTCTCAAATATCTCAAAACCTTTACGGATATCAAAAATCTTATCTATCGACGCTCGAGTTTTGGAGAGAATCCGAAAACCCGTCATGTAGTTAGTGCCTCTTTTCCGTAAAATTTTCGGTTTTTTTTCCTTTTGTCAATTTAATTTCAAAAATGATCAGCATAGTAAGATCGATCTCTCCTGTAATTTTGAAGAAAATCTGTTGGCCTATGCAAGAGTTATTACCCTTTTTCGAAATATTCACGATTTTGATATGTTTTCTATTTTGATATGCCTTGACTTGTATTTCGAAAACTTTCAGTTTGAATTGCAAAAAAGTTCAGTATATCAAGGACATTAATTTTCACATATGTTTGGCAGCTACTCATCCAAGATAGCCGCCACGGTATTCAATTTTTGTAATTTGCTATCAGTTTTCTGTTGTCGGGTCTTCAGTGGGTACGTGTTTTTCAGGCGTTAACGTCCACAAATTGAGAACGTTTTTGGCGGTAGCGTATTGTAACATCTAAGTTCTACTGGTCTGTATTCAGCATTATACTGTTTTGACATGTAAAACATATAAACACCGATAATGGTACACTTATTCAACTTTCTTGCTTTACCATGCTGTTTTAGCATTACGCTGTATACGTATTCGACGTAAACCATAATTTCTTTTTAATTCAATGTGAAGCACTCAATATTACAATGCCTATGTACTTTATCCATTCTGTTCTCTGGTAGATTAACAAACTTCTTCATCTCGATTCAATTTTTCTATCATATGTGTATTGAAGATATCAATCAATCAATCAAGAATAGTGTGAAATTCACGGTATATGGTAAAACGTACTACTAACAGGTACAAACAGAAATAAATCAAACGTATTGTATATATAACTACACCTAGCGTCTGCTTCAGTCATTTGTATATTAATATAGATAGGAACCTGGCGAAAGAATCATCACAAAATCCACAATAATATATGAGTCATCCTTCTTCTTACTAGTTACGTACATTACTGCAGTCGTACTAATTATCTTTAGTTTGAGTGAGCATCGATCTCGATACTATCTGGATTGTAAAAATCATCTGAACTTGTTTTAGTGAACCGTAAACAATAAATAAATAGATAATTCTATAACAGGGGATGGCTAATGAAACGGTGAGTAGAGTTAGTTAGCATGGTTTCCGTCCATGTTCATTTTCAATAACTTCTATTGATTTCATGTTAAGATGTATTGATGGAATCTGTTAAGATTTTATAATGTACAATTTTTCAAAATTAATTAAAAGACACACGGCATGGAATGTTTGAGTTATTTTAGTAAGACAAGCGAGTCTCGATGATTACACAGGGCTTCATATTGCCATCATCTCGTAGATTTTCTGTACTGATGCAAGTTCTCAATATTGTTTACCTCAAAACTAAACACGTTATATCTTGTCTCTGTTTATTTACGTAAATAGTATGGGGAAAGGGCTTTATCAGCAACATGGTGTGACATTTTTAGCTCATCTGACATAAAAGGCCATCTGAGCTTAATTAGGCCAAACTTGTGTTTATCATCCGTCCGTCAATTTAAAAAATCTCATCTGAAACTGTCGAGCCAATCGTATCCAAACATGCCCTGAATAATCACCAGGGTATGCAGTTTCAAAGACCAAACAACATGGCCACTGTTACTAAAATTAAAACGGGGGTAGGGGGTAACTGCTTTTCTGCAAAGAATTCAAAAAACTATTTTACAATATATAAAAGAAAATCAGACATGGCGTAAAAATACGTTTAATATGGCAAGATCTACCCGCACTGAAATTGTTAAAGAACATCCGAAAAAACACCTTGGAGTAAGATAGAAGTTATGTTAAACATGTCAAGATCTACCTATGCTGTAATTTTGAAGAAAATCTGATGAACCATGTAGGAGTTACTTCCTATTATTCGTTGAATGTTCACATTGTGATATTTTGAATTATATTTCGGAAACTGGCTGAGTAAGAGGGCTAATAGTGTTCACTTTTTCAAAAATACATGTTTTTATACATATATCCTGCAGATTCGAATCTCATCAAAGATGGCCACCGTAAAGGAATATAGTTTAACATAGGACATCAAGGGAAATGTTTTAATGGTTAATTCTTGAAAATAGTTATATACATCAAATCTATATTTACTTTGCATTGTAACATGATGGTTATTAAACAAATGTATGATTTTGCACCGATCATTAATGCAAATACAGCTCTTAGTTTAACAATTGACATTATGGTAGGATGTTGTGAATTGCTAATTCGTGATGGTCATCTATCAAATTTTATATACCAGAAATCCAAAATGGTCGCCACCGTGATATACTGTCTTAACATAGGACCCCACTAGAAAATGTTATTTTTTATACCCCGCCACACGAAGTGGCGAGGTATTATGTAATACCCTCAGTCGTGCCGTTCGTCCGTCCGTCCGTGTGTCCGTCCGTCCGTCCCCCGAAGGTTTCCGACTGGTAACTTGTGAACGAAATAACAAAAGATCTTCAAACTTGGTATGTGACTTGTTTACCACAAAACTCGGGCCAAGTTTGATTTGGGGTTTAGAGGTCCAAGGGGTTCTGGAGTTATGCCCCTTTTAACTTTGAAATTTTTCAAATTTTAGGGTTTCCGACTGATAACTTGTGAATGAAATAATATTTTGTCTTCAAACTTGATATGTAACTTATTAACCACAAAACACAGGCCAAGTTAGAATTTGGGTTCTGAGGTCCAAGGGGTTCTTGAGTAATGCCCCTTTAAACTTTGAAATTTTTGCGAATTTTAGGGTTTCCGACTGATAACTTGTGAATGAAATAATATATTGTCTTCAAACTTGATATGTAACTTGTTAACCACAAAACACAAGCCAAGTTAGAATTTGGGTTCTGAGGTCCAAGGGGTTCTTGAGTAATGCCCCTTTAAACTTTGAAATTTTTGCGAATTTTAGGGTTTCCGACTGATAACTTGTGAATGAAATAATATATTGTCTTCAAACTTGGTATGTAATTTGTTAATAACAAAACACAGGCCAAGTTCGAATTTTGGTTCAGAGGTCCAAGGGGTTCTGGAGTTATGCCCCTTGAAATTTTGAAATTTTGCGAATTTTTGGGTTTCGACTCATAACTTGTGAATGAAATAATATATTGCTTTCAAACTTGGTATGTAACTTGTGTACCTCAAAACTCAGACCAAGTTCGATTTTTTTGGTTCAGAGGTCCAAGGGGTTCCGGAGTTATACCCCTTGAAACTTTGATATTGTGCAAATTATAGGGTTTCCGACTGATAACTTGTGAATGAAATGACATACTGTCCTCTAATTTGGTATGTAAGTTGTTTGCCATAAAACACAGGCCAAGTATAATTTTGGGTTTAGAAGTACACAGAGATCTAGAGTTATGCCTCTTTAAACTGAAATTTTGTGAAATGTGGCGGGGTATCATGTAATGCACCATTACTATTTTTAATTCTTAAAAATCTTTTCATACATCAAGTTGATATTAACTAGGCATGGTAACGTGACGGTCTTTAAACAAATGAATAATTTTAGTACTGATTATAAATCCAAGGTGGACGCCACTTCAGATCTTAGTTTTAACATTGAATTCTAAGGGAACCATTTAAGGGAACATGCGTGATCTAAAAGGCCAAATTTACGGGAACATGTTGTAAAAGGCCAAATTTAAGGGAACATGTTGTAAAAGGCCAAATTTAAGGGAACATGTTGTAAAAGGCCAAATTTAAGGGGACATGTTGTAAATTGCTGCTTCTTGAAACCCATTTCATATAAAAGTTGATATCAACAAGCCATTGTAACATTATGGTCATCTACCAAACTTGCAACATATAAATTTCAATAAAAATTTCTTATAACCAAACAGTATCTCCCTCTTGTATAGCTCTGCCCTTAGCTTATTTTGGCTTTCTATTTAGTTTAGTTATTTTGTGCTCTATCAAATGTCACAAATTTGGGATTATGGTCTTCAAAATATTTTGATTTGATCTGAAGTGAAAAGACACCAGTCGTCGAAATGGCCGCCCTAATGGAACATAGTTTAACATATGACTCTCTGGGAAAATCTTATAAATTATTCTTGAAAACCGTTTAATACATAAATTGATAGTGCATTTTCTTTATTAAAGTATTAAAGTATTAAAGATATTAACTAGATTGCATTTTAACATGAGAGTAAACGGAAAGTATTGCCGAGTAAGTGAACATTTTCGGCGGGGTAACCTCTTTATTCTCTAAAACCAATTCAGGTACACATAAAATAGAATAATACAACCATGCACAGCATACTGGACAAGTGTGTAACTGTCCTTATACAAACTGGCACGGGTGAGATACAACAACAGTTCCTTGAACAAAAAATATTCATTTTCTTGGAACCCTTAGACCTTTTGGCATGAATGTTTTAAGAAGAGTTTACTTTAATTTTATTTTTCATGAAATATAATGTTTGTATAGTACAGAATTTTAGTTTTTGATGGTGTTCAGGATTTGTCAGGACTTTAACACTACATATCTGTAACACGTCATTTGGTCTGCTTTCTCTCAACATTTTAACACCCCTCTTTGCATCTCTGCCCGGTAGCCCCCTAGTTGAAGGCTCGTGATGCGGCCAAAAAGTTTGGCACTTGGTCTTCTTCTCCCTTTTTCCTCTTTAGCTATTTTGTATTTTACCTTTAAATTGCGACCCACTATGCCGTTTATTTTGTTCATATGGTCATTATGTTATCTTAATACTGACGACTGAAATCCCATGGCTGCCATAGTCGACCTTTGGTCATGATATCCTGGCAACTTAAAGTGATCAAGATGCACAACCGTCTCAAAATTACCTCATTAATGCCCTCACATGATCTTACATGTAGTTATAAATACATTTACAGACACAATGCTTATGCAAATCAATGGGAGAATTTTTTTATTTCATTCAGAAAATTCAGAAAAAAAGGAAAATTCGACTGAAATTCACTTTTTCCTGAAATTTCATGGAATTATCATTTTTGGCTTCATTTTGCATATTTTATATAAAGTTCCTGTACGGGATCGTAGTCAAAAACATAACAATAGAATCTTGTCCCGTAGCAAACCCTTCCCATTCATATTTCAATGCCGATTCACTCATATTGAATCCATTTATTTATACGACTTCTAAACAATAAGACTTGAAGGAATCGTAAACACTATCGGCCAAGTGCGAATCGATGAGATTATTATAATAAACAATGTATGCGACTGCTGAAAAAGTTATTATTACTGTAAAAACAATAAAGATTTGATTACAGTAATAATTACTTTATCGGAGTCGCATCTATTGTTTTGACTATGATAATGATCTCATCGATTCGCACTTGGCCGATAGAGTTATGTTTATTCTTTATGGGTGTGTCGACCTAATCTGACAAACGGAGGATTAAACAGAAAACTAAATACCGAAGTTATCTTTCTTATTATGTTAATTACTGTTAATTGACATTGAAGAAGTAATTCGTGCATATTTCTCGCCTACACTTGTGGATTTTTACAATTGAAGGTATCAGACAGGGTTGATCATTCCTGATTATCTCTGTCGTTGTCAGAGAAACAAGTACATGTACTTCACTCAGTCCGACCCTATACATGTTATGTGTCAGACCCTATACATGCAATGTGTCAGACCCCATACATGTTATGTGTCAGACCCTATACGTGTTATGTGTCATACCCAATACATTGTACGGTCACCACAATAGCCATTTTAATAATGTGTTATCATTTCCTGGCTTGGAACTCTCCTGTCAAATGGCACATTTCGATCACTATCACTTGTGGCAAGTGAAAATGTTAAACATATTTGAAATTAAAAGTTATCCTATAAATTCTGTAAACAGAAATCTAAAATAACAAAATTATGAAAATAAGGACCACTATATCTATAAATTATTCTATTAACAGTGTATATATATTTTTTAACATGATAAAGCACCTAAACTGAAATGATTTTATAAAAAATTTAATAAGTATCGGCCAATTTTAGAAACTCAGAATTTAAAGGTAGATAACTCTAAATAGCGATCTCTACCACAGTAGTTTGATAACCGGAACTGTTTTATTGTAACTAATGCCGAGACCGAAGTCCGGACCTATTCTTTTTTGAAAAGAGTTATACAGTACAGTGAGCTTAGTGGTTAAAAATACAGAAAACAACATATACATTTGTATTTGTCTTACAATAATGAATGTAGATACAACGAGCGTAAATGGCAAAATGTTAACAAAGACCGGGTAATTGATAAATATGCTTAATTATTTTTATTGAATGAGGCTCACCACCCAATTAAAAAAATAAGATTTCAAGTAATATTGATTTTTTGTTGGAAAATAAAAAAAAAGTAATTAAAAATGACTATTGATCTTTTAAGAATAAAAGTGGTGAACATTTGAAGGAAAACATAGGAAAATGAATAGTTTAAATGGATTAAGTCAGAATAAAATGCTTTTGTAATAGTATTTGTTTCAACGGAATTTTTGTAAGCCGAAAACTTATGTTCACAAATGTTGTGGCTGAATCAAATCCTGTCACACGAAAGCTTTCAGTAGTTCGTTTTCTTCTAAAAGTGACTCGGTATTTGGCCATTCCTTTTTATGTGACATTAATAATTCATAGTCCCACATTAATAACAATTTGGAAACGGGGAATATATACGGTACCTAATGCTACCATTACAGCAGTTCAAATTATATTAACACTTATGAAATAGACATTGACTTGTCATCAGGGAAATGTACAGCATTAATCGATAGGCAGACTGCTAAAAGATTATTTTGTAATTAAATCATTGAAATAGTATCCGCACAAAATAGACACTAAACACCATTTTATATTCTTACTAGCTCTATACTTTTAGTTAATTAATTTAAAATTCTATTTACGTCAAACACACCAACGGATTTGTCTTGACTCCGGGTCGTGTTTTCTTTGTCTGTCGCTCGTTGGTCCGTTTCTTCCTATATCTCTAATTTTTATTTGAGAGAAATGGTGTTAATTATTATGCAATTTTCTGTGAGCTGCTATTGTATTTTCATACTAGCGGACAATAATGCAGATACCCTTGTTATTAACCTAGTTTTAAATCAAGTTACTTGTCACGTGAAGTTTTCGTATACATTTTTGGTCAGGTATGATCGAGTAACTTGTATTTTTAAATTTAATTGTTACAAATAATATTTAATCGACATCGCCGTTGTCACTTTGAACCATTCTAACTGTTTTGATATTTAAAAAAAACTTTGAAAGTTTGAAATGTTTGAAAGATATGATTTTTGTATGTTTCATGCGATTTGTATTGTGTTCTTTTTGTACTGTATTACTATGACTCTAACGAGTCTTTTGTCTGCAAATAAAGATTGTTTTAAATATTGGAACAAGATATTGCGCTAAACTAAAGACCAATCAATCTTTTACTGTACGTATTGTGAAGTTCAGGGCATTATGTAGTAGATAAAGCACTTCTTTATCTCCCGAGGCCTAAAAACTGATATCATTCATTCCCATATCATATCACTCTGTAACAGGCATTTTCTATGATGAAATTTATTTGTAAACTGTAATTTTGTAATTTGTTCAGAAAGTAAACCCTTCAGTTTAAGTCTTAAAAAGATAATAAAAAGTTTGAGAAATTTTCATAAAAACTTTGTTCGTTAAAAATAAGGGCAGAATGTACACAATACATGTACCTCGGTTTTGAATTTCGATAATGTCCATTTGTAAGGAAAAATGACTTTTATTGCTGATCATACCTAATATTTTAACGACAAATTTTATTCTTTGGATATTTATTTAAACATGAGCATCCTTGGTATTTCTTCTGCCATTCAATGTTCTATCTAATCCTGAATCAAATATTTATGTATTCTAGTTGTGTATTAGTTTAAATTTGACTTTTACTTCGCGTTGGTCTTTAGACTTACGTCACTGTACATCACAGAAGGATGACAACATAAGTTACCTGGCCGTACTGGTTAACCAGACCACGGTTTTCAATTTCATATCACATGTAAATTTTCTATTTTTACCTTTTAAACTTTAAATTGTCAATAAAGTAAAAGCGTAAACTACCATTGAAATGATGATTTAATATACGGCAGATATTTAATACGTATAAATAACCCAAGGTTTGCATTAAATCACAAAATCTTTCCTTAGTATATAGTTTCAGGTGGCAAGAGTGGAAAGCTTTTCTTGAATGGTAAGATCGATATTTTTCGGCCTTTTAATTGCTTTCTTTTTACTATATATATGCATATAAGCTTTTTGAGATGCTTATCTGCTGCCAAACTTCGCTCATGCTCTTAAACAGCTATGAAGGATTATGGAATAATAAGCTACAGAAACATGATTCATTTTTATTTATTTATTAGGAAATGCATAATTATACCCCTAAGGGTTGAAAGCATATATACTAGCTGGCAAAGTACATACCGCAGTTATCATATATACAAGGTTCTTGATTAAATTCAGAGATCTTAATGTGCTGTATTTCAGGATCATCAGGGGGGTAAATCTTGGGATTTTATTGTCGCAGATAGAGTTCTCCGGTGACTTTATTAGTGACGCGACAATAAAATCTTAGAATTAACCCCTAAAGATCCTTAAGTACAGTATGGTTATCTCTATTCTAATCAGTTTTGAAATTTCCTTGAATTCGGTATACGTTTGCGCCATCACTTTGCTATTGGTACCGACAGTATATCGTGGGTTTTAGCTGCTGAATATTTCGAAGCAATCCAATCAAATTTAGCTTTAAAAACCTAAGTGCACAAGATGACTCCAAGATGCTTGCGAATGGGGTATGTGGTCGCATATAATCCGAAATTGCCTGACCCTGAAACAACCCCCTATTTTTTAATTTTTTTGGATATTGATCTAAAACCAATAATAAGGGATAGGAAGGGTTGGCTAGTCGGTAAATATATTCCACATTAGCAAATATATTCCAACAATACCATAAAGTTCAAGTTGACAGTGGACGGGCGTATCGTGCACTCTTGGCGCAGCAGTTTATTATCAATTCAATTCAATTCAATATTTTATTGCCATTATACATGTATATGCATGCGACACAATAAACTTCAAACAATAAAATACATATGAACAATAAATCAAGTAAACAATGTAAGAGTCCCCTGTCCTCGGTTCGGTTGACTGTTTTAAAAAGGAACCTAGTTTGTTCGGGCGATGGACATTTGCGCAGAAGGACATTTGCGCAAATGAAAAGTGGACAGTTGCGCAAAAGAAACCTTGTGTCACTTAAAACCACGTTTGCACAAATTACATGTCGTACCTCTATAAAGCAAGTATTTGAATATGATCAAAGATTTGTTGGAGGAAACCATTTTTGAGCAACTGACTATCAGCTACATCAAAATAAGATACTTTAATTCCTAGAATTGAAAAAGGAAAAAAGTTTTGGAAACCTTTCGCAAATACAGCAATGATGAAATATCACGACTTCACTTCATTATATGTAATTACCACCATGGGTCATAAATTCAAAGCTCAGTAGAACAGATTTGTAGATTTTTAAACTGTCAATAGTTTAAAATTAAAGCATTATATCTGAGAGACTAAATGCATTTTTACGATCTACGAACTATATCCTGCCCAGAATCCTATTTCAACCTTCCCGTGGTGAACAGGGGCAACGGAAGAGGTCCACCTAATACCTAGGGAAGAGGACATATGAAATAAAATGTGCGCAATTGGGTAAAAATTATTAAAGGAAGCCACTTTTCATTTGCGCAAATGTCCTCTTTTCTTTTGCGCAATTGTCCTCATTTTTTTTTGCGCAAATGTCCTACCTTTTTGCGCAAATGTCCATCCCCGATTTGTTCGCCTGATTAGGAGTGCTTGAATTGAGGATATAATTAACTTTATCAAGATCAGATAATGTACAAAAATTTTCATTTTCATTATTTGAAAAATCAAAAAAGTATTTTCTTGTGGCATTTTTTACATCGAAAGAAAATGATAAATGGGTTTCATCCTCTATTTATGCCCCCGCCGCTAGGCGGTCGGAGGCATTAAGGTTTACCCTGATCCGTACGTCCGTACGTCCGTACGTCCATCTTTTTGGTTTCCGGATGATAACTTGAGTATCCTGCAT
>MJUU01056906.1:45438-68922 GCA_002080025.1 Modiolus philippinarum | reverse complement strand
ATAATCACTGCTGCTATTGGATTTATTTAAAGTAAGTTCTGCAGGATAAATTTCATCTGTAAATTTAGAAAATTCAGGATTGTTTAAAGCCAAAATATCGTCCAAATATCTATATGTATTGTTAAATTTATCCACTATGCTGTTTAGAAGGGTCTTTTTGAATTTTTGCCATGAATTCTGACTCGTAGCAATAAAGAAATAAATATATATTTCAAAGCTACAGGATCTTGTAAAGGTATTTGAATTTTATGCTACCCTTCTGGGTTGTTGGATATAGAAAATGTTGTTTTTGATACAAACTTAATTACAGTCAGTATCAAATGAGCCTGTCAAGGCAGGTTTGTATCTTTACGCTATAGTAAATTGCCGAAGAAACGATTATAAAAGGAAACATCCAAAATTGTCGAGAATCACAATTCATCTAGATGGAAACTACACAAGAAAAATACAAATGAAAAGACAAACGATATGAAATAAAGAAAGCCGGTCATTTTATCGGCACTAGCAAAAGCTAGCGGTAGGATTTAATCGGTTTATGGGTACCGAACCCCTCCCTTTTATCTTTCCGTTTCACTATACATTTTTTTTTGTAATATAATAAGCACACGAATAAAACCCAATACAAGTAGACTACTAACTCTATGACTGCTATCTTGAAAAGAAAAGAAAAAGACAAAACGTTATTTTGAAAGAAGGACCAAAGAGTGGCCGCTGTTAAGCTACCGGCTAGCTCAAGAAGCCTAGTCTGCTGGTAAAACACTGTCGAACTACGGAAGAAAAATCAAACTAAAAACCCCCTGAATGGTTTGGTAAAGATTTATTATATATTTCAGCAGACATCAGTTGTATCAGTGAGAGGCCAGTATACTTGTAAAATCTTCAAGTCACCGGAACTCAAAGGCTTTGGGTCAAAGCCAATCTGAAAATTACAAAAACCGGATGTCAGTACACACCTACAATGTCCGGAAACTGAATCACATGCCACAGTTTAAAAGCGAAAAACAATAATGAAGACAAGAGACAAACAAAAATAACGATAGGAATTCAGGATAGCCGGACTTGGTACCGGCACTAGCAAACGCCATTGGTAGGGTTAAACATGGTTATAGGCACAGGGGCCGGTAACATACGATATTGATAGACCGGGTCCCATACGATATTGATAGACCGGGTCCCATCTATGGGACCCGGTCTATCAATATCGTATGTTACCGGCCCCTGTGGTTATAGGTACCCAAATCTGTCCTTTCTGTATCCCGTTTCCCTTTAGTATAATAAAAATACGAATAAAACCCAATACAGGTAGACTTCTAACTCTATGACCACTATCTTGGAAAAGAAATGCATATGACAAAACGTAATTTAGAAAGATAGGTCAGAGTGCTCGCCGCTAAACTGTCGGCTAGCTCAAGTAACCTAGTCTGCTGGTAAAACACTGTTGCACTACGGATGAAAATCCGCATCAAACACAACGTGCCCTATATTTCTTTTGTATCAAACGTATAATTTTTTTTGCAACTCATTGTTATTTCCCTTCTAGGTATGTCCTTAACTCGTTCTGTGGCTCAACTTGAACTGGGTTTGTGACCTACCTTTACAAGGTTCTGTCACTGAAATTTAACTGGGTAGGGACCAACCGTTTAACCTGACGGGGAGGGGTTATGGTTTTTTTTTCTGGACAAAAAATTTTTTCACGTGTATCAACAAAATATTTTTTTTCAAAATTAACATTATTTTTTGAGCAGAAAGCCTCCTTCAGATTTTTTTTTTCATCATTTGGGCAGCAAAAATATTTTTTTCACATAATGTCAGCTCCAAAATATTTTTTTTTAGAAAAAAAACCATAGCCCTCCTTTCAAATTAAATTGTCGGTCCCTTTTGTGTCCGACTACCTTACTTCAGCTGGTTCTGTAACTAAAATTTAACTGGTTCTATGGCTAACATTTACCTGCTTCTGTGGCTGAATTTTCGGTTCTTTTTGGCATTAATAATGCGTTTAAACGTTTTAGATCTTTTTTTTGGTTTGGTTTTGTTTCACAAATATTGGCCTCGCTCGGGCACATCTTATGATAGATACATTGTCGAAATGCACATATTAAGCACATATTGAGCAATTTTGGTATTTATTTTATGTTAATTAAATATTCTATATTAAGATGATTGTAAAATGTTTATTTTTTTTATCTATTTTATAATTAATGCATTTATTATTTTCTAAAGTCCCGTTTAACAACTTTTCCCAGTTTATCCTATATTATCTAGTAACGGAAGTATGAAGGTGAGACGATTTACGATTAACATAATGACTGGAAAAGTAATTCCCAGGCTTTACTCTTCGTAACATTTATAAGTTGTATGCTAGATACCGTTGTCGATTTGTGCTATTTATAGATTGTTTACATATAAGTAGTATACATCGTCACTATAGGCCCTGGTATATTCCGATCCGTATTTGTAGTTAGACAGTTACGTCCTTCAGATGCCACATACATAACAAACATTTAAGTGATAAGGATTTTTGGTATCGCCCTTAAAAAGATATACTCGTCCAAGTCCAGGTATAAAAGCAGTTCTTCTGGGCTTTTTGATGGTCGTTATTGTCGATATAGTCATTCTGCTTCAGTATATGGTTAAAGACTTCAAGGTAACTAAATGGTGATACAGATTCTGAATAAGAATCGTGGTACATAATCTGAATAAGGTTGCAGCGGAGACTTTAGACCTGAACAAGGTTGCAGGGTTGTATAAGTGTGCAAAGGTAACACACCGGTAACAAGTGCACTGGTAGCATATAGTAGTGTGCACTGGCAGTGTTTAAGTATTGTGCATTGGTAGTATATAGTAATGTGCACTGGCAGTATGTAGTACACTGGCATAGATAGTGGTGTGCACTGGCAGTATAAAGTGCAGTGGCAAGGGTTAACAAATACAAAGCATAGCTACGGCACAGGTTAAGCCACAAACAAGTGCAGTGTCTAGTGATAGTTAGGTTACACATTAATACCATTTTAACCTACTTGGAATCAGTGGACTACAGCCTCACTTAACGTCGGTCGTCTAATATAACTGTCTATATCAGTTGTTGGTGTTGTAGCTATATCCAGAGAAACGACTCTGGCACGATACCCCACGGTACGTGACAATACACGCTTTTGTCGAGCAAAAAAAAAGAATGCAAAACACACTCCTTTGGCAAGCAAACAATACACACTATTTAACAGGATGACTCTTAAACCGCTATCATAGACCCTATATGTTTGAAAAGGCACAAACAACCGGTACAAGGGTAGAGCTAGAAGAAATGAAGTTTTTTTTAACAGGATTAGAGTTTTCGAATGATGGAGAGTTTCTAATATTTGTTTTTTTTTATTGTGTTCTCTCTTTGTTTCAATAATTGTTATATTTCATTTCAGAAAATGGTTTCGTAGAATATGACGAATTTTTAACGATGATGAAAAGATGGCAACATAATTTATCATGTGACAGTACTTCGTCGTCTGCTCATAGTAAAACGAAGGAAGATAAACATTATGAAGCATTCAAAGCATTCGATATGGACGGTAACGGTTATATAGATAAACATGAACTTAGATATACTATGCGCAGACTCGGGGAAAATTTATCTGATGAGGATATTAAAGCAATGTTTAAAGAGGCAGATTTAAACGGAGATGGACTTATAGACTTTAACGGTTAGTGAAAATCTTTATAAAGTGTGTATCAAAAATGCCAATGATATAAGTTTTATATTTCTAAGTTGGGTATTGTAGCTTTGTAACGTCATTTGCAGAAGCGAGAATTCGTGAAACAACGGCAGTAGAATACCGAAGGAACAAGGGTGAAATTAAAAAAAAATCGAAGTCCAAAGACAGGGCAAAAACGAGAACACAGAAAACAATGACGTTAGACCCAAAAACAATGACGCCAGACAGACACAAAGCACAGAACCAGAAACCACAACATTCAGAACAAAGGCACTCACAGTGTGAACTCCAGTGAAACTGAGAGTGACATCAGGTGCTCCGGAAGGGTAAGCATGTCCTGCTCTGTTAACAGCACCCGTCACACTGTGAGTGATTCAATCCGGGAAAATGTCAAAGTCGGTAGTCAAATCCGGGAAGACATGAATCTAGCTGAAAATGTCCACTTTCATTTGGGGTACTGACACGTCATATCTTTCAATGATGCTATGGTGACGGCCATGGAATTTCTTGAGGGATGAAATTAACAAAGGTTGAACAAATCCCTGACTAAGTAGCTTTTGGGACAGTGTTTTTACTCTGTTCAAAAAATCACTGTACAAACTACAGGCTCGACAGTAACGAATCAACTGTGATGATTCAGTCGTCAGTCTTAAAGAAAAGTGTATCTATGTGCAATTGCAACAAGCCTTCAAATGAAAAACGTGGCGTTGAAGAATGAAAATGGAATTTATTAGTGTTCTTTATGTCAGTAAGTCAGGAAAATACAAAAAGAACTACAAAATAAGAAAATAACATAAAAATTGACGGACATCTCAGAAATTCGTCCAATTTAGTAAATGAATCAGATTCATTTTTATAACAAACTCCCCTGTAACCGCTCTGCAGAATATCACGAAGTTCTGAGTACTCTTCAGTACATAATATAATCATGTAGATTAGCTATAAATGTCCACAGGAAATTCCATGTTTTTGTCTTTTAATAGTCACTAAATTGTTTACATGATTTTCTGAAACATTTTACAGGGATTTGCATTGTTGGCGCTATATTTGCTTTATTGTTCTAAAAGGTTCACAATGCTGATACTTTTTCTGTAGCATTTTGTTGAGATTCCACATTTCTGTTTCTTTGTGTTTTGTTGCATTTTAGAAGGTTCCACACTGCTCTTGCCTTGTTTTCTGTAGCCATTTAGCGAGTTTCGCATTGTTGGCGATATATTTTCTCACTGAAAGCTAACATAACACCATTGAAAAAGCAGGATTTAGAAATATCAGACACCCTTAGGTATAGGATTTTCATGCTTCTTTGACTCGGCAAGCCTCGTCAGAGAAATATTGATATCTTACCCTTGGATGTGTGAGATTTCTCTGTCTTGCACTTTCACCGGTGTTGGAATATTCTTTACTGTTTTAAAGGGTTCAGCCTACTGGTGCTTAATTTCTGTAGCATTTTGTAGGGGTTCTTAATTTCTGTAGCATTTTATAGGGGTTCTTAATTTCTGTAGCATTTTATAGGGGTTCTTAATTTCTGTAGCATTTTATAGGGGTTCTTAATTTCTGTAGCATTTTATAGGGTTAATTCTTAATTTCTGTAGCATTTTGTAGAGGTTCTTAATTTCTGTAGCATTTTATAAGGGTTCTAATTTCTGTAGCATTTTATAGGGGTTCTTAATTTCTGTAGCATTTTGTAGGGGTTCTTAATTTCTGTAGCATTTTGTAGGGGTTCTTAATTTCTGTAGCATTTTTTAGGGGTTCCACACTGCTGGTGCTTATTTTCTGTAGCATTTTAGAAGGGTTCGCACTAATGGTACTTTATTTTTTTGTAACTTTCTGTAGGAGTTCCAGGCTGCTGTTGATGTGTTTTGTAGCATTTTGTAAAAGTTCCATACTGTCTATGTAATTTTTCAACGAGTTTTTACTTCCCCTGCCTTGTTATAGTAGCATTTTGAAGGGTGACACACTACTAGTGATTCAAAGTCAGTGGGGTTTTGTCGGATGCTGTTTTTCTGTATCTTTTTTATTTTTTGGATCCGTACTACGCAGCGTTTTGGTGGGTTTACACTGCTGTTGCCTTATTTTATGTAGAGTTCGTATAGTAAATTTCTCTTATGTTTTGAAATTGTATTCTCTGTTGAGACGAACGACCGTTGGTATGAGTTATACTTTGCCATTGTTTTTTTTATCTTTGAGTTTTTTTCTCCTTTTATTTGTCGCTGCGGCATTGGTTGCCGATGTTTGTTTTTCTTGGAGGTCGGACGAAAGGTTATGTTGATATTTGTACAAAAAACTATGTTTTGTTGGAACATATTAATCTGGTATTCTCCTCCGGAACTGACAAATGGTCTTCGATCTGTCTTTTTGCTACATTGGTGCGGGTCCATCATGGAAGACGGCCTTCAGCCAGGATTTCACCACTGAACTATTGTTTTAACAGGAGGTGCTGGGCGGATATTAAACATGACTAGCTTCAGACTTAGTTTAGAAATGAACATCATGGGAACATATAAAAGAAATTAATTTAACTTCCCAGAAGTTGTCCTGATGGATAAACGTCAAGTTTTAGTACTTTAACTACAAATATTGCCTCAAATAGTTGACTTAATTTAGAACTGAATCCCGTGGGAATTGCATTTTCTTCAAGCCACAGAAACAAATGACATCATGGAACTATTCAACTAATCAGCCAAATTACATTGATCATTACTGAAGTACTTGTTGATTATCTGTATCAATTCACGTTACTTTGGTACAGATTTAGCAACATAGAAATATGTTCATAAAATTGTTTATAATATTTGAAAAGTTGCCATAAAATGTACAAGAATGTTGTTCAGCATAGAACCCTGTAAACAAGCACGAAGTATCTAAGATGATGAGACGCAACATAATTATGTGCAACACTTTAGTCAGAACTGCCCAAACCTATTATATGTAGTTCTATGTACGTTAAGAACATATTTAGGTTTCTTTCCCAAGTTACCAAATGTGTAATGATCAACAAGTAATGCCTTGCAATCTGTTAAAAAATTATTACGCGTACGTGGAAACTTGTGCCGTAGTACTTGCTGAACGGGTAGACTCTTTTGCATAATATGCTGGAAAGGTTGTTGCTGCTTGTGCCGGTCATTAGCCTTATTGCCCCTCTACCACGTGATCATTTACTTCCTGTTTGAGTTGTAATACCCTTTCTCATTTAGTAGAGTCTACTTATTAAAGCAATCTATAACGTTGTAGTGGATGTAATGTTTGTAGAAATTCTAATAAAACATTAATTATGTAAAATATTGTGACGGTGATATATTTTATTTGAAAAGACAAGAATTCGTTGCTTTTTAAGATGATTTTGCACCTTGAATTCTAATATTCTCTATATTTCATCCATATTCTCCTTTGCAGTGGTTTTATTCCAACTAGACTACGAATTAATACAATTTATTTTCTTTTACAGAATTTAAGCGACTATTACACCATTTCTGTCCGGAATGAAATAGTCAACATTGTTCAGGAAGCCATCACATTGGTGTTAAAAGACTAGAAAGATTCAAGTCACGATGCAATACATAGTTCAAGAAGAAACAAGTCACTTGTTACGGATTGTGTTCATTTCGAATGATTGACAGATGAGGAATTTTTCGTTTAGATTTTCCTTCAAAACCAGGATCATTATTGTATTGTTAGATAATTTTACGATATTTTTACGGAGTGAATCAGAAATTATTCTATTTATTGTTAAAGAAATTTAACATTTACATACGCATATAGTTACAACATTTCTCTAAATTGATAATTATGATGTTTTCATTATCAAAAACATTTGTCATTTCTGAGACTGTATAAGTATGTGTAGTACTAAAGCCTATTTTTTTACTAAAAATAAATGGTTAGCTAAACACAAATCAGAAAGAAAATAGTTGTCCAGAAATGTATTCCTGAAGAAAAGACAAGAATTGTGTAGGCGTTTTACTTTTTCCAAGGTGAAATTTGCCTTTTATGCAATTAACTAATTTTCCCACAGATGCTTGTTACGAGATAGAAATAATGGTTTTGCCTCGAAGCCGTTGTATTCATTTCTTTACAATCCCTTTTTTAATTCTTCATTGGGACACTTTATAATCAACAGAAGGATCCATTTTGCCTGTTTATTAAAATATTTTATTAAAATTGTAGTATTATACATACATACATACGACTTTAGATAAATATACAGATGGGTTGATTGTTATTTGAACTGTAAAGATTGCCATTCGAATTGTAAAGATATTTTTTATTAAATGCGTTGATCTACAAAACTTTGTATTTTGCAAACAATACCCATGAATACATTATGTTTCTTTCTTTGTGGTCATCTGAAAACATGGACAACGGAGGCGATTTCATTGTTTTCCGTAATATTTTGGTAAATAAAAATTGATAGGAATACTTCAGTAATAAAGAAATTTAAAAAATAATTTAAATTGTATGTCTTGATATATATATTTCTTTTGAATAAGAATAGTGCAAACCCTACATAATCCCGTACATTCCTGACTTTCTGCTGATCAAATGGCAATAAAATTAATCATGTCATCCGATTTAAGGATAAAGTAAGGTGAGGTTTTAAAATTTGTGTAAGCAGTTGGGATTTCTCGGGTTTTGTTCCATCATTCATATGTAACATGTTTTGCCCCATTACATCCCGTTTCCTTGTCTTCAACGGCTTGAGTATCTCATTTTAAGTCAGTAAGCAAAGTTCCATTAGATTGTAAAGGTTCCTTTTGTGTGAAAGTAACCAATAATATCACAATCTTATACTAGAGTAAAAGTCCAAAGAGTTTTTCTCCCAGCAATTTTTAAATGTGAAATATCTTGAAAACAAAGACCATAATTTCAGCTGTTTCCTTAACAAGGCTGTTCCAATTTTAAACATCAATTTCAGATCGTAGATGTTCTTTATTTCACCTTACTACATCCTTAAACGTAGTGTTTTATATGTTTGCCTTTTTTAAAATTTACAATATCTAAATTTTTGTAAATTTTTTCTGAAACTAAGAAGTATTTCCATCATGCAAAGTTCTGTTCTTATCTTTGGCTTGCCATTTACACCATATTGGTTCTTCTCTTTCAGTTTTATGTATAAACGGTTTATGATGTTTTTATACGAACAGACAAAAGTTGTGGAAATGTCAATCTGACTGAATTTACATTAAATTTTATATTTAGTTTTTTGCAGCAAGGTCTTCAAATGATGTGTTGTGTGACAAAGCTGCAAGATTAATGCGTTATACTATTTCCTAGATTGTCATTATCGTCATGAAGTCTCAAGGTCATTCTTAGATTCTATTTGAACTTAGTACTGGGATGGTAATTTCTTTAAACTGTCTACGACCTTTCTATAGCAATTGCTGTTGAGTTGCTACCGTACACTTCCGCAATGGAAGTTGAGGTTTGACATGCCATAAAACTGGTTAAACCGATCATTTCTTTTGAAATGTCTGTGCCAAGACAGAACCAATGCGGTCCAATTTTTCCTGTGGTTTCCACCGGATTTGTCTTTTTGTCTCATGGACTTCGGCTTTTGACAACTCTGTTCGGTAATTTTGTTATTACCCCCATTCTATTTTATGACACTATTAGGTTCTTCTAGAAAGTTTTATGGCTTACTATGTAAGATATTGATAAATTAAAGTTTTGTATTTGCATTAAGTATAAATATGTATGCATACAAATATTCTGAACTAAAGATCAATTTCCTTTTCAGTTGGTTTAATGTTGGTTTTGTCGCTCGAAAATTTTTTAGCAGAGCATTTTTGGAAAATAAAAGATATGTTTGTAATGATGCTTAAATATAATTGATACTACTTTTCTGTAAATACTTTTCAGGGAAAATATTTAACCATAAACTCGAGTCCTCAATATTAATATTATTCTTTTAACTATTGTCCTAGTTTGATTATTAAGTGGATGGTTGGTGCTATGTTTTGATCGTTAATTGTATATGACAGTTTTTCCTTACATTAAACATTCCGTTATGATCGTGTATAAATGTTGCATGTGTAATAAATAATTGTATTTTTAGAAAACAGGCATTATGAACATAATCTGATTACATTGTTATTACATTGTTACAAACAGCATTCAAACATAAAGCAAGCTTCTAGTCATGGGTCAGTAGGCAAGTGGCCTATGGGGTTACTTTTAACTTCACAGTGGAGGCAGTGAAATTGTCCTAGGTTTTGTACAAAACTGGACTACAATGTGATTTAATCAAATTTTAAGAATTGTTGAGTAGTACAATGCAATTCTGATGTTTGGAACATGACATCTTTAATTTCGTCCACTGGCAATTTGACTTATTCAACAAACTATCCATAACGGAAATTTTATCTTCTTCTTTCTATCTACTCCTAGCTAACACTATTTTATAAATTCTCCTCTTCATAAAGGATACCCTTGCATATTGTAATAAATTTTCTTTCAATTTCTAATTTTTTAGGGCAGAATGTTTCTTTCAGGATAAAATTGAAGTCATGTGACCATTATTGGAAGAACATTAGAATTTTACCTTGTATACCAGATACATGCGTTTGTGCAATTTTTTGGCAATATTTGAAAATACTGACAGAAATTTTGAAGACGGCTAAATCCTTTTAAATACATAGAAAACAAATCTCGCGTAATAAAATTTTTAGTAATTGATCATTTCTAAATGAGCATAACTATGTTATAATTGTCTGTTGATTACTAGATTTCTTGTTTTATTTTTTTTTCAGCATTGCATATGTCTATACATGACTCTGGATTCCATTAAAGTCTTCTAACTCAAAATCATCACGTCATTTCCTTTTTTTACCAAAATACTCATTTGCTACCATGCAGAGCAACTGCTTAACTCGAGTACGTAATAAGCCTTTCCAACCATATTAAAGAGTTTGAGTAATGGCTTACACAAACGTTGTGAAGAACTCAATTTATATACATGTAATTGAATAAGAGTATCTAAATGAAAGCCATCACATGGATTGTGCCATTATTACTACACGTAGTTTTGTACATTGTCTTTTATACATTAAAATCTGTGATAGTTTTTTTTTGAAATGCAATTAATAGACAAAATATTATAGTATGTTGTTGTATATGTTGTTAAACTTAGTATCTGAGAAGGATGCAAAGTTTTAGAGTGTTCTCTAATGTTATTCTAACATAGAATTTAGGGCTGAATTTGTTAATACATACAATAGTTTACATTTAATTTTGTTGCTGTTTAAGCTTTTGAGTTTTGATATTAAATCTATGTTCTGTTACAATATGTAAATGAATTAAACTATGTATATAATTGGTGCATTATATTTAGACAATAACATTATGTGACAGAAAAAAATGGTGGAAGTCTGTTGTTGTCTCTCTTTAGATTTTTAATGAAACATTAATTATTAATTAGTAGTAGCAATGAAAGGAATCTCCTATTTATGTGGTAATGATTAATAACATGACTAACAGATATAAATGATTAATATTTGTATAATAAGTCATAATTATTAGTTATTTCATAGTTGTAAAAAAGTATTTCATATTTATAATATATTAAGTCATATTTGGACAAACTTAAATATTTTAATAACTTCAGAGTTAAAGGAAAATAATAATAGTGTAATATGATATAAACTGACCTGATTTCTTTTCCTTCAGTATGCTTTATATATTCGCCAGCCAAGGGTGACAATCCACTACTAATATCTTCACTCTTGGCAGATTTAGCTGAATTTCTGGAGACTCATATTCATAATTTTGATTAGTTACAAGTAAATTTGCACTCGGTGGATGTCATTGGTACTGGATTTGGCTTCCTATTTCGATATTTTTGGTAGTGAGTACTTCTTTCTTGACTATTTTTGAATTATGGCTTTCCATATTATTTTATTTTAATGCTGCTGATGAGAGGTTACCCCTTGAAACACGTTTACAGCATAACTTAATTTACTGTTGAATATGCAACTTGGATATTTTTTATTTAGCTAGTAATTTGGATGTTTTCAATATTCATTATAACAACAAAACTTTAATATGGCGCGCATTAGTATTTAAATTTTGCTGACTCTCACTGGAGTTGTGTCGTTTCTTTACTTTTTGATGCTTCATTTCCTTTGGCTATATATTTTTCTAATTGTCACATTATTACATGTCATATGAATAACACTGAAACTCTACTTCAAAGGGAGAAAATTTGAAACTTGTGTCTCCAAAAATGTTGCTAGATCTGCAAAGGATGAAGAGGAAAGGAGCGAATCATAATCCATGGCGAGCGAAGATGTATGTTTTCACTGCCGTTATTGGTCTTTTTTTTGTTTAACAAAATATCCTGTGCAAAATACATTCTGCTCTAAGATTTCATATATGCATGTTGTTTGAAAAAATATCCATTTATGATCATATTTCCCTTTTATAATGAATGTGATTTTGTATTTCATATCCAGAAATGTCAGATTCCTGACTTTTTATTTCTGTTTTCTTGTATAATATGAAGCAGCAATTTGCCATGTAGTATATGTCATTTCAATGTGTTTTTTCAATGATGCATTCAGAAAAAAAACTTTTTATTTCAATACAATGGCCAGTAGTTATTAAAAGATAATTAATTTTGTAGTAATAGGAAAAAGAAGGGAAACGGGAAATGTGTCAAAGAGACAACGACCCAAAGGGGAGTAATAACAACTCAAAGCCACCATAAGATCTTCAATGAACGGTGAGGAAACNAAGTGAACTAACTAAAAAACAGACAAGACACACAATGGCTTAATAAATTTTCTGACTTAGGACAGGCGCAAACCTGCTGCGGCGGGGTTAAACTAGTTTTATTGGGCCCAAACCTTCCCCCTACAGCCAATGTGATAAATAAAGAAACAATCGTAACAACAGTAAAATTCAGTTGGCAACAGGACTGAGTCAGTTGTGAGAAATGAAACTGAGAGAACTAAACATGAAATCACAAGAGACTACTAGCAGTTAACTGACATGCCAGCTCCAGACCCATTTCAAACTGAAATTAATGAATATACACACTGCCTTATTTATACAGTACGTTGAATAAATGTTGGTACCGAGGCGTAGATCAAATTTCTGTCTTTTCACCTTCACCTCTATGTGGACTGTACGTCTTGTTCAAAACTAAAATTTCTGGTTACAATTAAATTTGTCTCGCCTTTGGCTTCCAGAACAATCTTTATATTCACTTATACACTACAGCTTTAGTTATGGTCAACTTTCCGGCAGCGGATGTCTCCAATGGCATTGTCTTCGTTGTAAAATGACTTCATTAACATTGCAACATAATTTAAATTTCCAGATTTGTAATATTTAGATCTATTGTACATGTATTTATTGTATTGTATATGAGTGTATACATGCCAGTTGTCCATATCTTAATCGACTTCGGCCTCATTAGCACTGTTCAGTGATATTGTAAAGTTTGCGATACAATTTTAAAATCAAGTCAATTTCTGGTCCATTGTTTTCAATAGATCCCTATATCTAGCTCTCTTACTTCATCTTCGTGGACACCACGTGGTGGACACCTGTCAGTTTGTCATCTACCATGTAACTTCGACTTTCAATTTATGGTTCAGTAACGTAATTTTTCTTACCCTAATGTTCATTTCTCCTCTAATATAACACCCTAAACTCCATATATCGAGTACATTTTCACATCTTTCTAAGAACATGTCGGTCCGACGCCTGTTGATTAATCCAGTCCTCTATTTCCTGCTCCATTTACTTGTCAAGTTTTCAACATCTGTTCTCCCAATATTTTGAATCTACAGTGGCACATGTCAGTTTGAATCCTTGACTTCAAAATTTTGTATTTTTCACTACTCAAAGAAGAAAAAGGTGGTTAGATTTACCATTTAACACGACCATTTTAGTCATTTTTGTGTTTACACTTGTTATGATAATAAATGACAACATAAAGATTTGCTATTATCTATTTGTAATTTTAATGTACTTTGTCACTGTCGTGGACACTATAAATGTCTAGGTACACATTTCTGTATTCAAAAGATATGAAATCAATTCAAATCTGTTCTGTTTCGCTGATTTGACCTGCCAAAACAATTTGTTGCCAGCTGATTATGAACTTGCCATGCTATCAATTATTACTGTTACCATAAGAATCAGTTTAACTTGCCTATCAATTATTACTTTATAATTGGGAACAGTCTGTCTTTCCGTCATCTATAGCTGATCAGCTTTACAAACTAGAAAACATGGATATTTTGATAGAAACTTGGATTACTCTAACTTATTCACCAATTTTATTTGGCCTGGGTTTGACATTATGAAAATGTATTTACAATTCTTTATCTTCGAATAATTCTTATATGATTTGCATATTAGAAAATACGCTGATATGATTGGTTGAATTTACTTCCGGTAACAATTTCTGAGGTCGTTTATTTTTAGCTAGACGACGTTGACCGAACTACATTTCAGTTCACCTTTCTAAATTCATACGCCAAGACAATCACTTTGAATAAAAAACGTTTGATTGGCATAATAAAAATTATAGAATTTAATTACTTATCATCAAAGTAAAAGAATTATAAAGATTAAACAATTCACTCACAAACAAATAAAAGTCCGAAGGACTTTTATGATATGTTTGTGAGTGGCTTGGTCCCGTTTATACTCCAATAAATTCCTTAAAAACGGTGTTTAATCCTATAATAAACCTTCAATGTTAATTTTGAAACTTTGAAAATATACATAAACAAGAAATTTTACTTACCAGAAATGGCTTTGGTGTCTATGGCAACAGATCTTCTTTTCAGCCAGTAATTAATTTAATTTCATAGAATTTGTATCCGAATCTTTGCAAAGTGGTTTACACAGAGATTTTCTATGATTTGTTTCAAAATCGATGTTAATATACATGCAATATACATTAAGTACTACATTTCAAACCTGGATGTCTGCGGAATGTATAAATTGTTCCGCCAATCTCAAATGTCACATACGCAATTGTCTAAAATATTGTATATTGAATGTAAATAGTGTTCGAATTTTTCACCCGTGTGAGATCTCTTTAATGCAGAGCACGAATCATATTTTATATTTTCATATTTGCAAAAATGTAAATTAATTCAAACCTTGAATAAATTCCAGTTGACATAACATGATTTTTACTTGTTCTTTCACCCAATACTGGAAAATTACTGTATTTGTAATGGACTCACAAAGATCATAACATCAAGTTTAAGACGAAATAAAACAAAATTGGTGGTGGAATACCTCAAACTTTAAGTAACGTTAAATGATAAAAGTCCAGTGATAGCATGGAATTCTGACAAAGATAACGAAAAACAAAAATGGTTGGTTCACATTCACAACACATTGAAGCATTTCTACAAAGTTGGTTGAAATGTACCAAGCGACTGAGGATCTGTATCAACAAAACACATGTACATCGAACAAAATAAATGTACGCAAAGGTTACATACAAATACAAATGATTTAAGCATTTGAACCTTCAAATGAGCTCTGTAGAAACAGAATCAGAAATAAAATGCTGTGCAGTTTGCTTCATCGGTTTCAGAAAAGATTACCTTACTATGTTTTCCTATATGACCCTATGCTTAACTGATCTAAACTGATCTCCATGCTGACAGCCTTGTTTATTATTTGATAGGAAGAAATAAGTAACCTCATTACGGGCCTGCAATACAGAATTCGTTACAGGAGATAACGAGAATGTTAGAGCAATTTGCTGAATTGTTTCAGCTCTGTTTCGCGCTGGTGGTCAGGTTTTTTTAACTCTCCTTACCCAAAAGATTAATATGCAATATTGCCATCACTTAGCGTCTATAGTACGTCCGTCGTGAGTTCAACGAAACATAACAGGAGTCATGTAGGGAAAGGTCCTGAACACAAATTGTTCAGTTCGTTCCCACCCGACAAAAAACATGGCCTTAATATTCCCGCAAACATCAGTATCACACTGTGTACACAAAGCATACATGTAGCACAGAAGATCGCCTTTTGAGGGCCATTCTAGACTCAGAACTTCAGTGCTTTGATTATTTTCTAAATTTTGTCTTGTTGCCTTCTTTACCATTTTCATTTTGTTTATACATGTTAATTTGAGGTCATCATAGTAGTTCCTAAATCGCTTTTCGTAACATTATCAATAGTATAGAATCTGAAAAAAGTGGGCGACCAGGTGAAGTCTTTGTATTGTCCACTTAAAAATAATATCTAGTACATAACAAGATGGGAGCCATTTGTGGGCACTGTTTAACATTGAATAATATGGGGAAATGCATTTAGAAACGTTTCGTCTGAAACGTCCAAGTAAGCGGCAAGTGAAGAACAAAGTTTAGGAATGAACTCCATATAGTCTACTCTGAAACAAGCAAGCCAAATTAGAACCAAACATAGTGTAATGAAATGACCGTGAAAGGAACTAACCAAGGAATAAACACAGTTGTGGAACTATCTAACTTACACTCTTATCTTCTTCAATCGTCTCACCGTCTCTGTCGAACTTCTTAGTGTCGTCTGACTGCTCAAACTACTGCAAGACGTCTGTCAGAAACTCCCACCGTCACTCTGGTATCCTCGGATCTCATTATTCGTCATCTAAAGTCATATCCGAGGTATCTTCGGTCACATAACACGCTTCCAATTATAATGCCACATGACTAAGATTTTACTACATCCCCTTTTTGTTTAGGATGCGTGTTTACATCTTGGAGTGGAACAGTCAGTGTTGGTTTCGAATAAAACAAAATTCTGTATATTCCTGTCTAAACAACTGTTTATATTAGTTACTATCACAGTAAACAATTGAAACAAGTCTCATACGTTTCAATGGACTGTTAAATCTATATATACTGTACGTAACTTGGTAAACAACCAGCAAGTCTAACGTAAAACAAAAAATCTGTTCATCTGCCACTTCATGTTTCTTGGAAGAAATAATGACTTTTCAAATCATCTGCTATTTTGCCTGTTCATCTCTGAAATGGTCTCTTGTCACTTCAGAAGAAAAAAAGTTTATTTACACTTTAAAATGTTATATACTAGTCTTCTTTCTTTATGGCCTTTCTTCTAAAATAATCCTGTTTCATTTATGGCGGTTAGCCTGCAACATTGTTTAATTGTGAGGTCCAGGATAAAAAACTTCTTTTGTTCCAGTGAAGCTTTGTAGGACGAATTTTTGGTTGGATTTGCATTGTTCTGATGAAAAAAATTAGTAGAATGAAATACAAAATTGAGCTATGCTTATCTTCTGGATCGGACGTAAAGTATTAAAGGTTTGATGATATCAGTTATTCTTTGTATAAGTTTCTTGACAAATCCAAACTGCTTTGCCAACTGACATCTTGGAACTGTTCTATTTAAACCTTGCCCTCCATAAACATCAATTGTCATTCTCAAATGACTGTCACTCTAGTAGATTTTAACATTTGTATTAGCCATTCAATCTGTTAACCCTTGGACTTACTGCCACCTTCCATCTATCGTCTATCGGTACACCACTGGGAAATGTTTCCGGGTCACGATATATAAGAAGTCCCTAAACTAAGTTAATTGGTATCGGTGGTGGCCTCTTCATAGGCCCCTCAAGCCATTTCTCCATTATGAGTGATTCATTTCCCAAGAGTCTTTTACTGCTACTGTCTAGGTGAAAGTGTGAGTCATACATGTCATGGATTTCGGTAACCCGGATTACTTCTTGTGTTTTGGGTGTCTCTATTATTGGTGATAATCTACGATGAATGTTTTCTCTAATGTCAAGGGTAGAACCACTCAACACTGGGGTATAATTATAGTTTCCAATTGATACAGTTCTTGTCTATGGCACTTGAACAGGTGTCTCTTTTGTTACCCTTACTTCTAGATTGTCATCTTCTTGTTCTCCATAAACATCAATAGTTATGACTTCTGTACATTCAGGTGGTTCCAAAGCGTAATCCAATACAAGCCCAGACTGTTTGGAGTACCAGAACCTGTACTGACTTGGAAACAATATTTATCTTTCCTTACCTCGTAAATGGGGTATCGAAGTTCTCTGCGGCGTTCATGAACGGGACGCCAAATTTAGAGTTATCATACATGGTTTTCCCTTGAGGTGCTGCAACATTCCCACTTTTTACCTCCAGTGGATCCGTATTGTTTGGTGGATATAGGATGCATCGGTTATAAGTTTGCCTTTGCCATCTCATTGTGTCGGTTAGGCTTCTCTTCTGCTCTGTTTGTCACCCTAGTACGGCAGCTTTTTTGGGATCAAGTAACGTGATGTGCACCAGTCCATCAAATCTAAAATGGAATCTGATTCTGCCAACTGCCTCGCAAATAATAGTAATACTTGACCTCTAATATCATTTAGTTCGTCATATTTTTTCTCTTTTAACGGGTGGGGAATGATTATCCTACATTATTCTTGGAAGGTGCATCAAATTTACATGTTTGCGTATTTTTCTGGTTTTCCAGTTACAATATGGGATTGGACAGGTCGGTCTTTTATCTCTTTTTACTCACATATCGGTGCACCTTCTTCATCGTCTTCCGATGGCTTATCAAACACGTCTTTCAGTAGACTTTTTCCAATACGTTTGTCACATGCTGTTGTTTCTTTGGCTTCTTTGTCGACCATGTGTTAGGTTCACTGTACGTTCTACTTCTTCTCCAACTACCTCTTTCTTCATTGTCACTACTAATGTCCTTATCCAGTGACCTAATAAGTGTAGGTTGCACAACCTCTCTTGGAGTACTAGTAATCAATCACTCCAGTTTCTCAATGTCCTCATCCGATGTAACGGGTAGTATCATGGGAATGTTTGAGGTCTGTATACCATGCCTATTGTTAGTGTGACTCCCTCCATGTGTAGTAGTTTTTTTTGTTTTTTTTTTTGTTTGTTTGTTTGTTTTTTTTTTTTTTTGTTTTTTGTTTTGTTTTCTTTTCCTTTATCATTTCCTCGCCATCAGCTTTCTTTTCCACTTTGTGGTATCTCCTTCCTGAAAAAAGAGGCCAGTGTTGCAGTCTAAGATGACCAGTTATACAGGGATACAACTGGGAGGTCTGACATTGAGGGCAATAGTATACGGGCTAGTTCCCGTGTCATCTGAACACAGCTACAATGGTACATGTATCATTCTTCGCATTGAAAATAAATTCACAGTAACTTCGGTATTTAGTTATTGATCACATTGGATTATGAAATTTCCGTCGTCCGGTCCACTACAAATACAACGCAGTTTTCTATTCTTCAATTCTGTGAAACTGTCACCATTGTCAATCCTTTCTTTAATCTTTACCAATCATGTGAGCAAAGTTTTGTCTTCGTATTTTCCCATCTGTCGTGATTTGTTGTCACAATACTTTTTTCAAAATGGAATAAAAAAGATAACAGGAAACACCTACAATGGCCCAAAAACATAGCCACATGCCAGAAAGTAAATAGGAACTGCACAAGAAAAAAACCCACAATAAAAATACAAAAGACAAACATAAACAACGATAGGAACTCGGGACAGCCGGACTTGGTACCGGCGCTAGCAAAAGCCAGCGGTAGGGTTAAACCGGTTTATGGGTACCCAAACCTCCCCTTTCTCTTTCAAGTCTTACATCGTAGACATATGAAGATCTTTTCTTGGTGGTAATTCCATCCTTTCCATTGAGCGTCTATTTTCTTTGCTCTTCCTGTAATATGACTTGTATCTAACAGGTATACCAATTCTTCTGTGTTGTAAGTAACTTCTCTCTTCGTAATGTCGTAATCTCTCTTCACATTTTCCTGTGATATTCGAAGTGCTGCTCCTGCTAACTCATGTGCTTTCTGAAATTTTCTTTTAGTTTGTCAACATAATCCTCTTCGCTGTCAGTGTTGTTATATAAGGTTGGTCTAAATACTAGTACAGCCAGAAGATTTATTTCTCTACATAGCATCATCATATTCGGTGTCATGCCTGTACTTCTATTCACAGATGATCTTATGGCACAAGTCAGTTGGGGAAGGTATTCGTCCCAATCGTACCAAGTCCATTAAAGTTCTATTATAGAGCTCTTCTTGGCAATTAGCTGAAATGCGTAATGGAGAAGTTCTTGTTTTGTTAACGTGAAGTAGAGTGCATATTGCCTTTAACAATTTACTTTTAAAGTTTCGGTCTTGTTCTGTGTGTATTGTGAACAAAAAACCATATGGCAGAATCAAGGGTACTTTACTAGTTTGCATAGCGGCCATGTTGTATCTCTACCTTGTCGACCATGTTTAGTTGATGCACTTCAAAACATATTAGTCCGCATCTAACAAGATTCTACACATTGTTTACATCTATTCTATACATAAATACTTAACTGAAATAATGAAAATTTCCGGCCAATTAAGTTTAAAATTCGAAGCGGGATCATGCCATTTTGACTATAGAAGCAATTGAAAACTGCCGAGTAAGCTATCTACATATCAAAGATAAATATGTAGCAAATTTGTCCGCATATGACAATGAAATATAACTCACATAGATTCATAAACAGTTGTCTCTTTTAAACTTACACCTGGGATGTCTTTGGGCGAGAGATTTATTTTCGCTAGCGAGTCGAGTCGAACTCCGTTCTCGGATAATCTCGCTCAAACACCAAGAACGGAACCAAGATGGCGACGAATTGGCTTAAAAATGTGGGCATATATTAAATGATACGAGAAATCGGTGATGTTGTCTTGACTTTTTTATATTGAGAGGTTTCTGACGGATTTACTTGACTGACATTCATTGCTAATATAGCAGGTCCACATTAATTGTTAAAAACACGGCAATTCATCAATTCGTGTATATTTACTGTACCACACTATAAAGCCAAACAATTGAACAAAATTGTTCAAACAAAAAGTTAAAAATGAACAGAACACAACAAAACTAAAGTACTTGCACAGAAACCGATACAAAAACTGGAGGTATAATCAGGTGCTTTGGAATGGTAAGCATGTTCTGTCCCAACTGTGGCACCCAAGGTAAAATCCGGTTTTTTAACAGTTTTTCAGTTCGGTTATAACTCTGGATCTCCGAAAGAATATGGATTAAATGAACACGAGACCATAACACATATTTTAACTCCAACTGCAATAAATTTTGATGAGCTGTATTTGGCCATTTCGGAAATTAATTCCTCATCAGCAGAACTAGAACCCAAAAACATAGAAAATCCACTATTTCAAAAAATATTCAAACGCATAAAACCAAACGGAATCCGAATAATCGGCAATATCGAATATAGCTAATGACAAACTCCTGTATTGAATATTCACTTTTTGAGGTTTATTGGAATTGAATTAAGAACTTTTCTCTATAGCAGCTTAGTGATTATATTACTTTTTGTTTATTTTACGTGTACACTACCTCTCCATATGAAAGAATAACGAATCTGCTAATCAACGTGAAAAAAAGGCCTCATATGTCAACCGGTTACCGCGCTACAAATTTTAATTATCTTCAAAATTATTTTGAAACAAGAAAAAACAATTTTCCGCACTAAAAGAATGTATTAAAGATCGCTGTTCAATGTAATCCGACATTGTTCAAATTCACACAGACTNCCAGTGTCCGCCATATTTGTTCTTGGCACTCCTACCAAAAAGGTGGTGTGAAATTTCGACCCGCGAACAGTGTTCTCGGGTTGATGTTCGGGTCATTTGGGCGATTTTTTAACCCGAGAACGTCGTTCGCGTGTCAAGAACAGCTCGCCCAAAGACAGCCCTGGAAATTTGCGGCCAAATTAAATTGAAAATATGTAATTCCTGGCTTTCCAGTGACGGAAAATCCATCTTCAGACAGATTTTAACCACAAATGTCTATGTTTTAAAATTCCCAGAACAAAAACTTCATTTCGGAAGACAGCATTAATACAGTACTTTTCGAAAAAGACGGTAGTAGTATGAATTAAATCCGGAAAACTGAGATCTTCTTTCGTAGTTAAAACTTTAATTATGTTAGTAAAGGGAAGTAATTCATCAAAAAGGGGCGTGGTTATGTGATTTTATCTCATAAATAAAATACTCCCGATTTTTCCTTATGCCAAATCTTGAAAAAAGGTCATTTACAGCTTTCACATCACATCTAGGTTACTTTATCTTGTTTGTTTGTGCTTTTCCCTTTGTTTGTTGGTTGTTCTTGTGAACTGTTCTTCTCAATGGGATTTTGTGTTTCTGATGCAAGATACTCTTCGTGTGTCTTGTTAAGCTGTTGATGTTTCGCCGAGTTGTTACACCCTGAACATTTTTTTAAAATGTTTCTATAAATTTATCCATCTTAGTGTCATCTTCTTGTATGTATTCGATGCATTATTAGTTAGTATGGAAAAATTCTTGGAAAGCTTCTGGATCGAAAATTGGTTCCTTGCTTATATAAATATCAAACCGACGATTTAACATACATGACGCTTTATTTTCGTTTTTTCTGCTCTGGGATTGTTAAAAGTGTTCTTTTGACTCTCATCAAGGACTATCATTTCATTGACGATTGATTGCTGACATATTGACATCTGTTTGTTAAGCTGTATTCATACCATTTCCATTAATCCTATATTCATACCATTTCCATTAATCCTATCACATTTTCATTTCCCGTGGAAGAATATCTTCCAATTTCATAGCCAAGAGCAATATGTTTGTTGCACTTGTTTGTTACTGGTGTGCAATCTCTTTCCTTAAACACCCTAAAGTTTGTTGATAATAAGCATTACAATGCTGTAGTAAGTTGTCCCAACTCTGTACCTTCTTCACGTACGTATCGACCTTGTCATCTTCTCTTTGAACTAGTTCTAATTGATGAATTCTTACATCTCTGTCAAATATTATATTTTTCACACTTTTGCCTGGTTGTGATCCTAATGGAACAATGTCGTCGATCCCTTTAGCAAGGTGTTCCAACTATTATGTACTTTAATACGGTGGTTACAGCCCTTGCAGGGCAGTTCTGTTGGGTCTATATGGATAGACATATCTTTGCAAGAATGATCTTTTTGATACCGAGATAAAACATCGGCATCGATGTGCTTGCTTCTACCTCGATGGCATATTTTCATGTTGTAGTGACAAAGAACTTCTAGCCATCTTGCAAGCTAACCTTGCAAATCCTTGAAGTTCATTAACCAACGAAGACTGTTGTGGTCAGTTCGCAGGATAAACTCTTTACCCAAGAGGTAATGTTTAAAGTGCTATAAAAACCTGATTACCAATAACTCCACCCGGGTGGTACAATACTTCCTTTGTGCAACGGACAATGTAAAACTTCCATACGCCACTACTCTGTCTTGTTCATCTTGCCACTGAATACGTTCGGCACAAATATCCCGTATAGTATAAATATATCATGTTTGTTAGGCACGCAGAGCCGGAGCAGGTGGCGTCTGTAGCGCAATTTTCAGCTTTTCAAAGATTTGAAAGAAATGGAAAACAAACTGATCACTTTTGCGATCTGTAAACTATCATCGAATCATCTTCAAAGATCTATCAAAACTAGCAGCAACGTTAACAGAGCTGACCAGAAAAAATACCATGGAAATGGAAGAAAGAACAACAAGAATCTTTTGAAAAGCTGAAAATTGCATTACAGACGCCACCTGCTACGGCTCTGCGTGCCAAACAAACATAAGTCACATTTTGAAGGTTTCAGTTTGAGGCCATATTGTAGAAAATGGTCAAAAACCAGTTGGGCGTTTTTCAAGTTTGACTGAAAATCTTTACTCATCACCAATATGCTGTCAAGAAAGGCGAGTACAATATATTGCATATCAGTTAAAAATTCTGACATTTAA
>MJUU01056906.1:0-30584 GCA_002080025.1 Modiolus philippinarum | reverse complement strand
TATTCTTTAGCTCATTCGGTTAGGTGGCTGGCTGATGTGCTAGAGGTCCCGGGTTCGATCCCCGGTGGTGACACATTGCAATTTTGTGAGGAGATTCGTGCTCTCCGGTTACATTTGGCGCCCAACAAAAAAAAACACGGTGGTTAGAAGGAGCTAACCAGGATTTGTGTATGATATTTGTGTTGAGAGTCATACATAGCAAGCCGTATGATGACTTTCGGGGTGGGGGAAGTGTGACAGGACAGCCTATCTACGTTGTAGTAGGTAGTATATATAGCCAGTAAAAACCGACTGATCTAACGGAATATTTCTTAAGCTTATTTGGTTAGGGCTAGAGGTCCCGGGTTCGTTCCCTGGTAGTGACACATTACAATTTTGTGAGGAGATTCATGCTCTCCGGTTACATACCGAATATAAAAACATATAAATAGCATAACAACAACACATTGCATGCACATAAAATACAAAGAGCATAGTAAATAATATTACATAGTAAGAAGTCAATGATATAATAATTGAGGCCATTTGAATTAAAAATTTCTTTTGAAAATAAAAATACTATGAGACCATTTGAATTAGAATTTCACTTCGGAAACTAAAAATTCTACATTAACCCAAAATTAAAATGCAAATTAGAATTAAAATATTTATATATAAATAACTTATATTTTCGTTAAAAATTATCAAAAAATTAACTTCTTTCCTGAGAACAGCAAGCAAAATAGAGCGTAAATAGCTATAAAATAGCTATAGCAAAGCTGTAATTTGAATAAACAAACAAGCAAAATAACGACCATAATAGAATATATTAAACGCTAAAACTAGCATAACATTCAAGTAAATTACCTGCAAGCAGAGCAACGACAATCGGAGCCATTCCAGGACTGAACCAGCTAGCTCCTAAAATGTTACTATACCTGAAATTATATTTTGAATTTTTGATTTTAACCAAATCATTTAAACAGGGAGGTGCCATATTGTCATAATTTTGTATGTCTCAAGTGCCATTGTTCTGAGTCTTCTGACTTGCAGGGCTGGCACTTTGGCTTTTTCCAATAAATTTTCATATGACGATGTAGAATCCTCGTAAATAAAACGCAAAGCTCTTTCTTGGATTCTCTTCAGTTTACTAGAATTTTTCTCTGTACAGAAATGCCAGGCCAAAGGGCAAAAATTGAAATAACTCAATATAAAAGTATGAAAAATGGTAAGTTTATTTCGTTTAGATAACATGGATCCCAAACTTTTTAGTACATTTAATTGTTGTGACGCCTTTCTGCACAAGTTACTAATATGTGTATCAAATTTGAGTTGATAGTCAATATCTATACCTAATAACTTTACTGTTTCTTCACACGATAATATATTTTCTTGAATTTTAATACCAGGATTTTTTTAATATGTTTTCTTACCAACTGCCAGCACCTGAAATTTATCAGGGTTAGCCTGCATCTTATTTACCTTGAACCAGTCAATAAGCACCTGAGAATCAGACTCTTAAGTGGAAATAAGGACATCATAATCTGGACTGCTAAAAGATAAGGTATTATCATCAGCATAATTATACAAGTTACTTTCTTTAACAAAATAGAAAATATCGTTTATAAAAATATTAAACAATAATGGGCCCAGTATTGACCCTTGAGGTACGCCTTTTTGGATGTCAGCCCATCTTCTCAGAACACTATTTACTGGTAAGCGATAGTTTCATTTTAGATTTCTGTATATTATACTTATCTTTTCATCGACGCCTGTGTCCATTTACAACGACAATTCACGGAAACCAGTGACCATTACATTTATTAGGGCCCCGCCATGTAATGGCGGCGCCCTATAGTAATCAGCCTGTCTGTCCGTCTGTCTGTCTGTCTGTCTGTCCGTCCGTCTGTCCGTGCATTTTCAATGTCGTACGATAACTCAAGATTGCTTTGACAGATTTTTATGATTTTTTTACTCAAAGTTTAACTTGATCAAAGGAAGCTCCCTTTCGTTTTTGAGGAAAATCAAAAAATGATTTTGGGGAAAAAACTTCGTTTTTATATGAAAAAGTGCATATTTTGAGAATTATCTCTATGTCGTACGATAACTTAAGATTGCCTGCAAGGATTTGAATGATTTTGATACTCAAGGTTGTTCTTGACCAAAGGAAGCTCCCTTTCGTTTTTGAGGAAAATCGAAAAATGATTTTTTGGGAAAAACTTCGTTTTTATATGAAAAAGTGCATATTTTGAGAATTAGCTCTATGTCATACGATAACTTAAGATTGCCTTCAGGGATTTAAATGATTTTAATACTTAAGATTGTTCTTGACCAAAGGAAGCTCCCTTTCTATTTTGAGGAAAATTGGAAAATCATTTTTTGGAAAAAACTTTGTTTTTATATGAAAAAGTGCATATTTTGAGAATTAGCTCTTATGTCGTATGATAACTTAAGATTGCCTTCAGGGATTTGAATGATTTTGATACTCAAAGTTGAACTTGACCAAAGGAAGCTCCCTTTCTTTTTTGAGGAAAATTCGAAAAACAATTTTGAGAAAAAACTTTGTTTTTATTTGAAAAAAGTGGATATTTTGAGAATTAGCTCTATGTCATACAATAAATTAAAGATTGCCTTCAGGAATATATGATTTAGATACACAAGGTTAATTGGTCTTGACCAAAGGAGGCTTCCTTCTGTTTTTGAGGAAAATCCGAACATTTTTTGGGGGGAAACTTAGTTTTTATATGAAAAACAGCATATTTTGAGAATAAGCTCTATGTTGTATGATAACTTGAAATGACCTTCACATATCTATAAGTTTTATGCACAGTGTTGGACTTGATAAAAATAAGGTCACGTATGATTTTGAGGAGAATCATAAAACATTTTTGGGGGAAAAAATTAGTCTAAATATGAAAAAATTCATATTTCGAGAATTAGCTCTGTCGTTTGATATATAACTTGAAATGACCTTCATATATTTTTTCAGTGTTTTGATTTAATCTGAGCAGATGTGACATAAGTTATCAAAACGGCCATATACAGAAACCAATTTACAATAACTTAGGATTTTAATATTTATGTTTTTTTCCCAAAAATTGTTATATGATTTCCATGAAATTCCGCAATCAGGTTTTGGGACACGCAAGGGGGTGGGGCCCTTTCTGACTTTGTCAGTATTCTGGTTATTATTTTTTTTCTTTTGCCAACAATAAAGACTTCTGACAATATTTACTGTTAAAATGACGATATATACCCACTCGTAGCAATCGTAACACTGTGTAGCGGAAATGACCGAGTAGATACGATTGCCGCCCGGAGCACATGATGATACTTCCAGAAAGTTTTGCATTAGTTTTGGAAAGAGACAAATGTTTCTGTTTTGACTTTCTTGTTGTTTTCTGTTTGTTTTAATCTTTGTCAAGTTTTCTCCATATGTGTTGCATCTGAATTGCCGTGTTTTTTTTTTTTATAGTTTTTCTAATAATACAAGTGGATTCTGTCTTTTTATGATGTAGTAAGACGATGTTTTGGAATCTTCGAAAGGAACCACCAAAGGTCTGTTGTGATCTAGTTTCTTTGTGCCATGTAAATTGGTTTGAACGAAATAACGATTCTGAATCTGAAATCTGAATAAATTATTTGGATTGCTTGGGTTTGTCTTTGTTCCTTTGTAATATATATTAAACTAGTAAGTCTTCCTGTCAGCTATTCATTAATGATTAAACCATTGTTGAGTAAACTTAACGTTTGAGATAACCAGAGTACATTTTTAAAAAAATCGATTTCTACATTTATGGAAAATTAACTGAAAATTTTATATATCTCTGGAAAACATAAATATTTGGTTACAGTATGTCGGTCAATGGTAAAAACTTAGAACTTATAAAAATCTGAAAGTAAATTATGAAATTGATGGGTCATTTATATTATTTTATATTGAAAAAACTCCAATAATTCAATTTACACAAATAAAGATTAGTGATAGCAAACTTATGATTTGACTGTGAAGACATGATAAAACTTATATCAATATTGTTATTGGGGTAAAAGAAGTATTAATTAATAAGATTAGTAAAACAATATTAGAATTTGTCCCTTGTGTAAAACTGGAATAGAAGATGAATATCACTTTCTCATTTCATTCCCAAGCCTTCATGATATTTGATACAGGGTTTTGGTCAATTACTTTGCAATGTAATGAATTACAGTGCAATTACATTGCCAAAACATTCAATTAAATTACAAGTACAATGTTTTGGAAATGCAGTTAATTACATTTCAGTTACACTACAAACAGAATCGAGTCAATTACAAATTACATTCACTACATGATTAAATATCAAACAATAAATATTTCAAAAATAAACCTAAACATGCCAAGGAAAAACGAAAGTGGGATAATGTGATAACTATATGATGTTATATTTTCCCTTACCTGTAATTTTTGGAGACTAAAATATTGATTTCTTGATATTGATGCAAACAACTATCTTTTTGCACAGTTATAATCATTGAATTCAAATTTTCAATGTTATTGTTGGAGTACCAACACCATATATCTTTTAGAGTCGTCAGGTATAAATCAACCTGAAAGCAAGGTTGGCTGGGAAATATCACTGGTGGTTATTTATGTCCTGGGAAATACAGCTAATTTTCAAATAGTTGGAAATACCAGGAAATATGAAAAAAATGTCCCCATTCTTATGAATAATAGTTTATCTGTTGAAGCTTACATATTTTTTCTCATATATACTCAAGTAATACTAATTAAATAACAAGTGAGTTTTTTTATATTGTTTTCAAATAAAGTATAGATTAAACAATGATTTGCCATGTTTTATGGCGAGGCGTAGCCGAGAAAAGAACAATGTAATTGATAGTAATTGTAAAGACAAGACAAGACAAATACTTTATTACCTTCAGACACTACATGTCTACAAGAGGTCATCAACATTTAACAATAAACATTAAACGCATTGCAACAAGTTATGAGTAATACTATAGTGTTATAGAATGGCATTTTTCATATAAGTTCTGTATTATGTCCAAGGACAGTCGTATTTGGCCAAGGAGAGCCGTATTGGGCAGAGGCAATGCCTCGTTACTGTTTTCCATCAAAACCAGTATTGGAAGAATAAACAACCTTTTAGTCACCAATTCACTCATTTTCCTTCATAAATATCCTAATCACCGGAACACTCATTCTCACCTTGCCGTCATTTTTTTGTAAAGTAATTGTTAAATTACAGGTTTCTAGGAATATTAATTAATTACATTTAATTACAAGTAATTGGAAAAAGTCTCAATTACAAATTACATTCAATTACATGAACATGTAATTAATTACTGCCAAGGTTGGCAAAAAACCGGCATTTATGAGTATTTTCCATTCCGCCGGTAAATACCGGTAAATACCGGCATTTACTGGTCAATACGAGATTTTTGAGTCGTGTTCACTCCGAAAACAAATCTTTTATTATTCGTAAAAAAATACATCAATACCTTGAGATGGAATCACTAATAAATTAACACTGTTGAGCTAAAAGTGATTCATATTGAATCTATTTGTAGCGCTTCAGATTAATTGTTTTTCGTCAATTAAAATTTAGTTAAATAATTGTCATGCAGGACATATTACAAGTACACTTCAATTTAATAAATAGTTTGTTTTAAGGTGGTATATATTCATATTTCAATATGGATTCCGATTATCCTTCTCGAAAGTCCCGTATTGAATTGACCACCCTGGAATTTATACAGTAACACTGTACCTATAGCATGGTTTAAAGAAAACTAATTATACTGGGCAACTCCTCTATTTATATACTATTATAAAGCCCTTAAATTAATCTCTTTGTAGATTTTTAAAACAATGTCTTATGAATGTAAATTGGGCAAAAACTGGTCAGTTGACTAGAGTCGAATTTATATCCTGTTCTGTACTTACCAAAGTACTCATCAGCTGGTGGCTTATGGCTACCGCTAAATAGGTGCTTTTGCCTTTTTTTCCTCTTTATTCTTGTTTTCTTACTTTTTTGTATTTTTTCTTGTTTGTTATATTCAGTCTTTTAATGCATCTCAAAGTTAAAGTCATACTTTAATTCAAGCCATTCATAGAATACCTCAAGTTTACTTTCACTGGACAATTTATTTTGTTTCCATGTAGATCTTAAACTTTCTATAGAACAGGAAATCATTTACAACATTTTATTACTTCCAACCTTTGACAGCATACCAAAATGTATTCTTGAATAAACATTCCCTTGAAATTTTGTTGTTTTAGTGATTAAGACCCTAATAAAGTTGTCACTGATCTGAGGCCAGGTGCATTTTCATGATTATTACCTGTAATTTTTACCTATATTTACAAATTAATTTACTAATTGTGAGACAGTTGACCTTCTTTTTGAAGTTGGCCTAGTAAGATAAGCATAAAAATAATAAATATATTTATGTTTTTTTTTCAAAATTAATGTACAAGACTTATTCTATATCTTATTCTTATTCAATATACATAAGGCATTTTGTATATATATATAGTGATATAATGAAATTAAATAAAATATTACATTTATAAACTGTTATCGTTAATAAGTATTTTAACTATTTTAAGATGATTTTACATGTTTGCAGTATTTTTACCATCAAAAGTTCAATCGACGAGTATTTGCTACTTGAGGAGTATTTTCCAGCCTGGTATTTACCGGTAAATACCGGGGTGGAATTTACCGCCCAACCTTGATTACAGCAAATATGACAATTACTTTTTTCAATTACCCCATCTCTGATTTGATATGCAAGGTATATCTATAACAATTTTCCAGTCTTTAATGATCTCACTACTGATCACGATAAAAAAATATTTATTTCAATGTAATGAATATGATATTTTAGAAATTATTGTGAGAGGTGTAAATGAAAAGTATAGCAAAAGAAATTAGCTAATTGGCGATAATGGTTTTCTAACAATACTGATTTTGTACCTTTTTTTTATTAAAATAACTTTTATATAGTGTTTACTATAAATTAAATTATTGACGATAATAGTTTTCTATCCGCAATACTGACTTTTAGGGGACGATCGTTTGATTTTCAGGGGGCTTGGGCGATTTTGTAAATAATTTCATCTCGGTTTTCGTGAAAATAAATATTTTAATCCCACTTGTCGTAAAAATAAATAATTTAATTTGTTAAAGAAGAAAAAAATTGTTTTTGTTGCAAATGAATAATTTGATGTGTCATTTGGTGAAAATAAATAATTTGTTCGAGATTTTTATGAAAATAAATAATTTTTCTGGGAAAAATCGCCCAAGCCTCCCCCTGAAAATCACTGGTCGTCCCCTTACTATCTGGTAATTTGAGTTTATTATAATATATAATCATGTAAATACATTTTATATCGGATACAATTTCTTAATATTATCGTTCCGTCAGCGAGATGGGACATGGTTCAAACAAGAGTTAATTTACGTCGATCACAGATATAATATTTGTACGTAGATATGTTATTGTTTGTATATTTGTATGTTGTTGTTTGTGTGTTTTGTATTGTTCTGGTGACAACCCTACTGTCACGGGGTATAAAGTCTAGTTTCATTTTTGGATGGATGCAATAAAATAATGCGATTTCCGGTCGGATGCGAGGATATACACAACAACATCACACGTCAAGGTAAATAGAAATCTTAATGTCTCTCAAACAAAGTATATTTCACTTTAATGAATATGCCCATTCTTTAGCTATTATCAAAGGCTTTCTGGGGCCGCATTGGTTTTTGCAAAACACTATCTTGTTTTTGTTGCAAGTCATGTCAAATACAGCTATCGTTGTTTTGTTTTAATGTCATATTCGTTTACATCGACCAGAATCCTGTATCTAAATTCATTTGATTCACGTTAAAGATAGATTTGGAAACATTAAAAAAAGTAGGTTTTCAACTTGTATAACATTTATTCATCCAACTCATTATATAAACATATAAACCTTAGATTAAAACCTTTCATGGTTGGATTCAAGTTGGACAAAACAATTTTGGTCGGACGTGAGAATCTTTTAAAACCAAATGAGAACCCTCAAACGTTTTTGTATATGAATTAATAAATTGTTATATTATGAGGTCATTGTTGAAGGCCTCATGGTAAATTCAGGATGAGGAACAATGAAAACATTACATTGCATGGTTTTATCAAGTATTTGTCACGACTGACTTGACCCATGTGCATTTACTCAATATCCTTTAATTATTATTGTTTATACGTTTCGGTTTCAGCTGTAACGAACAAATCAACTATGTTACCGGTGTTGTGATTTTTAATGACAAGTCTTTCTCAGCGCGCACGCGGAGCAATTCAAACTAGCGCACGTGTTCTCGTTTTCTAATGGTAACATACCAATACAAGTATAAAACAAGAGGCTCCCAGGAACCTGTATCGCTCATCTGGCCCTTGATTAACATAGCTATTTCATGTTAAAGAGCCCATAGTTAAACGAAGTTCCAATATGCTTCAGCAGTTGTTCTCCAGCAGTACAACGTGTCTTGTATCCAGTGTAAAAGCCAGCCTGTGGACCTGAAGTGCTGAAGCCATAATAGTTTATTACTGTTAACAATGTAAGTGCCATGAGTATAGCCCACACTAAACACGACATTTGGTTTAAGGAGTTTCAGAGGAGAAGATCTTTGAATGTGTTTTCCTGTAGGGTCCAATGTTAAAGCTAAGTTCCCCGCTGGAAGCCATGTTGGATATAGTACAGACCTGAAAAACTCCTATTTTGCAGGGGACCACCCAAGCATTATTGTGGCAAATTTTGGATCCAATTGGCTCAGCAGTTTAAGAGGAAAGATCTTTTAATGTGTTTTCCATTAGGGTCCAATATTAAGACTAAATTCCCCGGTGGCGGCCATGTTGAAAAAGCTGGAACATGAAAAAAACTTTTTTGCAGGGGATCTATCAAGAACTGTTGAGGCAAAGTTTGGCTCAGAAGTTTCAGAGAAGAAGATTTTTGATTGAGCTAGTTTTCCCGTAGGTCCAATGTTAAAACTGTGTTTCCCGCTAACGACCATCTTAATTAAGCGATGACCTAAAAAACAACATTTTTGCAAGGGACCACCCAAGGGTCATCTTTGCAAAGTTTGGTTCCAATTGGCCAAGTAGTTTCAGAGAAGATCTTTGAATGTGTTTTCCTTTGGGTTCAATGTTAGAACTAATGTTTCCCGCTCTCGGCCATTTTGGATATAGCACGGACCTGAAAAACACCTTTTTGCAGGGGACCGTCAAAGGACTATTGTGGCAAGATTTAGTTCAAATTGGTACCATAGTTTCAGAGAAGAAGATCTTTGAACGTGTTTTCCCATAGGGTCCAATGTAAAACGATGTTTCCCGCTGGTGGCCATCTTGGATATAGCGCAGACTTGAAGAACACCTTTTTACAAGGGACCACCCAACTATTGTGGCCACGTTTGGTCCCAATTGGCCTAGTAGTTTCAGAGATGAAGGTCTTTGAATATGTTATCCCAATGTTAAAACTATGTTCCCTACTTGCAGCCACCCTGGACAAAGCGCGGACCTGAAAACACCTTTTTTAAGACTATAGTGGTCCAAATTTGGTTCCATTTGGCTCAGTAGTTTCAGATAAGAAGATCTTTTAACGTGTTTCCCATAGGGTCCAATGTTTAAACTATGTTTCCCGGTGGTAGCCATCTTGGATATAGCGCGGACTTGAAGAATTAGACTAAATATACGTCCTTGCATTAGCCAAGTGATTGATTCATTTCTTTTATAAAACTAAAATTCTGGAATGATAAATACGCATTTTTATCAATAGACTTGTAATTGAAAATTCGAGAGACATATAGTATCTATATTTTTCTGAAAATACTAAGCACTCAGAATATCCGAGGTTCTCATTCAAAGTTCTTCCAACTTGAGATAAATTTGCGAATTATACATTTTTATAAGTATTAGTGATACATGCTGTCATTTTAATAGAAACCTAATAATCTATCTATCTTGTATACTAAAAAGAGTCTGAAGAAATAGAATTAAGTATATATTTTTTATAATTATGGCCTTAAACGCAAATGTGCTGTTGCATCCAACTATTTTTACCTATAATACTGTCATCCAACCAGTATTGTTTTAGTCTTAATTTTTTGCTATATTAGACCATATTTACTTTATAATTCATGAAATATAAGTCACATTTTTCAAACACGTATAGAAGAAATCATAGGTACTTGTTGATTAGCGACTGCAGCCTTCTTCTCAGTATATGTGGTTTAAATTTCCAAGCACGGACACTGTTTGACCCGATTTGTGGACGAATTTAAACGATTTAAATGTTATGTTTAGTCTATCGTTTTCATATAACACATGACCGATGAATGGATATGTATATAAGAACTGTTAAGCTTTAAAAATTAAATAAGTCAACTTTTGGGAGTCAAGCCATCTCAACGCCAACCACTTTCGACTTATTTTTTCACATCCAACCAAAACTTAACCTAGACTTTATACCCCGTGACTGTGCATGGATTTTATACCAATTAAATTTCTGTTCTGTTCTACTAGTTAATTTCAATCACCTTTAGAGTCGATTTACCACAGAACATTATGTTTCATCTTGGCCTTGATGAGAGTATGGATTCGATTTTTTTCCGAACCATATTATCTCTTTTATGTATATGTGAAAATAAATCATAAATTGGTAAATAATGTGTAAATAATGTTGTTGTTTTGCGGAATATACCGGAGCTTGGTCCGTAAATTACACGTAAGTTTTAACCATCCAATCACAAGAGGCCACGATCTATCTTCCGGTATAATCAAAACGTGTATTCATCAACAACCGAATATTGATACAGATAGAGTTGTTCATCAGATTGCTGATTTTACTGTGTAACATGTTAACATTTGGTAAGTCTATTGATACTCTGTTGAATAGGAGGACTGTCGAAACGTAAATTAATTCTTGCATCGCATAGTCGACTTGTTTCCTAGTCCGAGATTCATCGGCATCGTTCGGGCTAGTACTTGTTTCCGTGTGTTTCACTTCAGAAAATTATTTCGTGGATATTATCGAAAGATGTCATTTTTTAAAGATCATTCGGTCTAGTAAAAGGCCATATGAGCAATTGCCGTCACTTGACGTCCGTCGGTCCATCGTCTGTCGTAATTTTTTATAAAAATCTTCTCTTAAGGATGGTCACTCCTCAGGTTTTTGAAACTGTCTCTGACTTTCGGAATTCTCCTGTTTTATCCACCATGATGCATTAGAAAATTTTGCACACTGACCCCCCACTTTTCTTTTCAAATTATGTTTGTACACATCTTGAATGAACTTTTGACAAAATTTGATGAAATTCTTTATATATCTTCATTGTATTCCAAAGAGTGATTGCCATAATGCAAAGTAAATGAAAAATCAAGAGGAGTTCAGTTTCCCGCCAAATTTTAGGCACTTAAATCTCAAAAACAGGCACACTGACCTATCGATATTTTTTGCTTAAAATGAAGTATGATGGATATCCTAATAAACATGATAAATAAAGATACTAATTTTAAAACCTTGATATAATGAACTTGAGGAGTGACCATCCTTAAACTGCTTGACCAATTTTTAACCAAACTTGGTCTGAATTGTTAACAGGGTTTCTAGATTAGAAATTGTTTTTGAGAAGTCCAAGTGCCTTATGACATGGCAACTGTTACTAATAATGGGACACGTGGTAAATTGTCAAAACTAAAAAAAAAGGAGTTATCTGTAGCAAAAGATATTCAAAATTTTGACCTTGGGTTATAATAACTAATATCACAAGATCTTCATGTACCCCACCTGCAATTTTGAAGAAAATCAGAAAACCTGTCTTAGAGACTTTATCATGTTTATTGTCCTTTATATGCTGTCTCCTAGAGCACCGTCCCTTGATGTCTCTTGTAGCTACACAACCCCATGACAATTTGGTCTGCGGTGTTGTTTAATAGATATTTATTTTTATGTAATATACTTTAAGTATCGGTATATAGGTATAATGAGAGAAAGGCTGTCTTGAGTTACCTGGGTTCCAATGCTGTACAGGGTCAATATACATTTTTTTTTGATAGATGATGGTAAATATAACATAGCTAATTGTTGTTATAATGCACATTATTTTTTTTCAATCTGTTCTATTTTGTTCAAACTAGTATGTATGTTTTTAATTATGTGTGTTTTGTGTCATTGCCCCCTGTGGGTCCATGATTGGTACAATAAAATATTTGATTTGATTTGATTTATATGTAAGCTTTTCAAAATTTTAACATGTTTAAACTTTTTATTTCAAAAAACTTTAAACAGAGAGAGGTCAACTCAACAAGGGACAACTGTGGCCAATTTGATTGAAGTAGGAAAGTTGTTTCAGAGGAGGAGGTGTTTGAATATGTTTTCCCATAGGGTCCAATGTTAAACTAAGTTCCTTGCTGACAGCTATCTTGGATGAGGTGCAGATGTAATGGTTTATAGTATCCACTGTGAAATAAGTTCCAAAGGAACATATTTCATAGCTCACATGGTGAAATAATCTCCAGTTGGAAAGTATTTACTGCTCAACTGGTGAAATAATCTCCAGACAGAATGTTATTTCACAGGATTTTATTTTGGCTTACACAGACTTGTCATACACATTTATTTTCAAAGAGGACCACCCAAAGACTATTGTGACCAAGTTTGGTTCCAATTGCATTAAATATGACATGTACATGTACCTAATTACCCATGCTGATGTACATATTGTCAGTTGATGTATTTATATCCCCAGCATAAGTATTTTATAGCGGTACATTGGAATCTCCCTGTTCATCAATGTACATATTATGTACCTTGCAGGTGCATGTCCTTATTGGCTCCTTGAATTTTGATGAAATATTACACAGTTGTAGAAAACCACCTGAAGATATGTCATATATGCATATGATTGCTACAGAATAATTCTGAGGAGAGATGATTTATCTTTGAATATTTTCTGGAAAAAATATGGGAGGAGTCTTGTCAGCCCATGTCCTCTTAAACGTTTGCTTGGATTTTGATGAAATGTTACACATTTGTAGTACAAACAATGACAAATGTATACCATCTATACCACCCAAGATTTGCATGAAGTAATATGATTGTTGGCTGACATTTAAAAAGGGAGATAATTTGTCTTTGAATATTTTCTGGATAAAGGGGGAACCTTGTCAGTGTTGATTATCCATGTTCTCTTCATCCACTATTTGGATTTTGATCAAATGTTACACACTTGTAGTTTATAGTTCTTGAATGATAATGGCCCATAAAATTGTCCATATGTAAAAACTTAAGTATGTATATAAATTTGTCCAACATTTTAGCATCATTTATTTTTATCATGTTTATCATGTTTATAGGCTTGTCTGATTCCTTGATATTTTTTACTTCAGACTTTTCAGAGATATTGACACTAAAAAGAAATGCACACTTATATTGAATAACAAGTTATAATTTTTCCAAATGTCATTCTTAATTAAGGACCCTTTCAGAAATCACTAAGTCTTACAGTTCAGCAGCCCTTTTCATAAAAACTCTTACAATAAAAATTAGTCGTAAGTCTTTAACATTTCATATTGACTTACGATTAAAATTTGTCACAAGATTTTTTGTGAAAAGGGATGCTGATGATGATCATGCAACTCTTATAAATATGAACCTTTTCATTTCAGTGTTGACAGCGTTTTTTGCTGGTGCCACAGCTTTTTATTCCAGTGGTGATGGAGTTGTGGATTTAACACCTTCAAATTTTGATAAAGAAGTAATAAACAGTGATGGTTTGTGGATTGTTGAGTTTTATGCTCCATGGTAAGACAAAACAGCCTTTCATGGATAAAAAATCTGTTTCTGCTTACCCCACCTACTCTTTTCATGCAATTTTTTATGCAAACACTGCAAGTTTGACAAGCTCTGATGCAGTCAGAATGTCTATCCTATATAAACCCATTAACAAAGTTTGGAAAAAAAATAATAAATTATATCTACAAATATACATGTGCATGTACCCTATTAGAAAGACCTTTTTAATTATTTGTAGAAGGATGTACTTATAATGTACTGTTCAGCATGCCCATCAACATATGGCAGTAGTTACATGTAAATGTAGTTCAATGGTGTTCTTATGTAAAATATAAATATATACTTGAAATATGACTAAAGTATTAAAAAATGAAATATTTTAGAAGTATTACATGTATATTATAGAGGCTAGACTTATGAAAAATTGTGTTTGTTCAAACGTTACCAAGGCCTTCTGGAGGGAGTATGAGCATGATGAGCATCAGATTTCAGAAGCATTTGATATCCTCAGGTTTTATCCACTCAAACAGGGTTAAATTTTTTTGCACGTGTATCAAATTTTCTTTGTTATATATATGTCACTTTAAAATGCATAAAATAGACAACATATAAAATTTCATAACTTCCAATTATATTTTCGTATATTTTAAGGCCTATAAACAGCTAATCATTGTTTGCTAATGGTAATCAAAGGAAAACTCTAAAGAGAACTGTTTCCTGCCAAAATTTTGACGTGTTATACATAAATGAATGTATCTCAAAAATTCTTAGATGGATTTTCAAATTTGTTGCTCATGTTGTTATATTAGCAAAGTTCTTGAAAACAAAAGGTGATAGGTCAGAATTTTAATTCCGATAACAAAATTTCTGATACTCTTACTCCCTAGCTACATTGATTGTGTTACTAATTATAATATATATTTCTCAGATATTTGTATTTTTGATAGCTGAAAATGATTTTAACATGTTTAAACACTATTCATCCAATCAATTTTTTTTTTATTTCAGGTGTGGACATTGTCAGTCATTAGCACCTGAATGGAAAAAAGCTGCAAAAGCCTTGCAGGTATAAAGTCTTTGTTTTTTTTTTTTGGTCATTTTTAGACCCCCTGGCTGAAGCTGTTGTCATCAATTGGTATTTTCTTCACGACTAACTGTTGTAAAATTTTCAATTCAAGACTGCACCAACTAGAATCAAAATTTGGTCCAGGCATCAATATATACTTGATTTCAAACATTTGTTCAAGTATGGTTAAAAAAGTGGTCAATGTAAATTTTTCTTTGCCAGGTACAAATTTTAGTGTCTGGCATTCTTTTTATTTTTAAAATTCATTTGACAAAATAGCCCTGTGTCATGGTAGTCCACTTTAAAAATTCTGTCGGACAGGTCAGCATCCTATCCAAGATGGCTACCTACAGGGAACATAGCTTAACAAAAGACTGCATGGAAACTCTTTAAGGTCAGACTCCTCTAAATATCTTCCATAGGCGGCCATTATAACGTTTTGTGAATTTTCATAATTACCTGAAGTTCACTTTATGCTGCTATATGATTTTCTCAAATTGGCATGTCTGCCAAGTAACATATCCAAGCGATGACCCAACTTTAAAGTCTAGTAAGAAATTTCTATCGCCTCATTCAACTGGGGCATGCAAATTACCAATTTTCCCTTTCAGGTCCTTAGGCATACGTGTCATCATTGATGAGGCTTCAGTATTTTTCCTGTGCAATGTGGCTGATTAAATCAAAATGCTTGTCAATCCGGAAGTCTTTCATGATCACAAGAGCGTTTAAGAACTCGGATATTGTCAATATTGACAGTTATATGCAAAGCGAAAGTAGCATGGCTTTGTTTATATAAGTACTATTTTTGACTATGCCAGCAGCTGATTGGTCATTTAGTAGAGTCTAACCTAGAAGAATGTTTTCTTCTGAAACCACTAAGCCTATTGTAACAAAACTTGTTAACAATATTCCTTGGTCACTTTTAAAATTTTGTCCTCCAAGTCTACACACCATCCGAGATAGCTGCTGGCATATAGTTTTAACATTGGAACCTATGTGGTAAAGCATCTACAGCAATTTGGTCATTTAGAACCAAAATCAGGCACTGTGATATGAAGATGGTCCCTTTCAAAAAGGTGTCCATCAGGACCAGACTCTTTTAAATATGGCCACCAGCCGAGGATATAGTTTACTATTTGACCTTTTGGAGGAATCATTCTATTATTTTCTCCACTGAAACTTCTTGGTGGACGGAACCAGACTTGATCACAGTGTTCCTTAGGTGGTTCCCTTAAAAATTTTCTGCAGGCCTTCAACCCATTCAAGCTGTCAGCAGGGAACATACATTAACACTGAGACTCTTTTCTTCTGAAACTGTTTTGCAAATTGGACCACACTTGGCCAGAATATTCCTTCATTCTTCAAGGATCTTTTCCTTGAATCTTGATCGCTTTTCCATTTATAAACAGACTTGATCATAATGGTCTTAAAAGCCCTCACCAATATATATTAATACTGAATGAGTATTTAAGACACTTGTTTTTGGATAACAAAGCTGACACCACTGTGGGTTTGAAGTCTGCCTGTGTCAAGCTTTAAGTGAACTTTTACATTTAGCCTTGTATACATGTACATACAAGAAGCTCATGTTTGTTGAAAAGGCTCGCACTGAGCTACATGTATGTGTTAATTGTTGACTTGTATACTGTCGAATACATGTAATTTCCAATTTTTAGCCAAGATTTGGTACACAATAAACATGTTTCCCTTTGAAAGGTATTTAATATTTTATTTTTCATAGCTATCTACATATATTCCTTATAACGGGTTATTTTTGTGGGTCAAAAATTTTGCGGATTTGAGTGGGAAATGTATGCCAAAAAATTGAATTTCACAGATTACTAAGATCTTATAAATATCCTAAGAATACATAAAATATTAGTGTAATTTATTTTCACGGCTTAAGTCTGAAAATTACCCGCTATACGGTATATAAAATACAAAAATACCAAAGTATATATATAAGGTACTGTGAAAGTACAATTATTAGTGGGGTTCCAATTACATGGATTTTGTGGTTTTGTGGAAATTAAGTTTCCAACGAAATGCTTTTTTCCCAAGGGTATTTATGCATGGAATTCTAAACAATGAATTTAAGTACCCTCGAAATAGCAATATTTACGAAAACCACAAATAAAAGTACTTCCACAGTATTTTATATATTTTACCTGTGTTGTATAGTTTGCATTGCTATTTATATATAAGGTATTTGATATTCTAGGCAGGTTGTATAGTTTACATAACTGTCTACATATAAAGTATTTTATATTTAAGGGTGTTGTAAATGTAGGGGCAGTAGATGCTGATAAGCATGGACAACTTGGAGGAAGATTTGGAGTACAAGGATTTCCAACAATTAAGATTTTTGGCTTAAATAAAAATCAGCCAGAGGACTACCAAGGTAAATTGTCAGTTTATTATATATCCCCTCAGTTTGGGAGAGAATATAGCATCTCGCCTGTCCTGTCCATCGAGTGTCCGTCCATTTGTCCCACCTCAAGTTAAAGTTCACGTTAAGGTTCATATCTGAGAAACTACATGTTGCAAATCAATCATTCTTTATTCAATGGCTGTATCTTGTGGAGAGTGATGCAGTTTCAGATGATAATTGGTCACTCTGATCTACATTTTATACTTCAACATGTTCAATGGCTCAGGTTAAAATTTGTAATTAACTACATGTGGCACATCAATCATCTTTGATCAATAGTTGTGTCTTGGAGAGTGATGCTGCTTCAGATGATAATTGGGTCACTCTGACCTACACTTTATGCTTCAATGGGTCAGGTTAAAATTTGTTTTAAGGTTCATATATGATAAACTACATGTAACACATCAATCATCTTTGGTCAACGGCTGTGTGTTGGAGAGTGATGCAGCTTCAGATGATAATTGGGTCCGTCTGACCTACATTTAATGCTTCAATGACCCAGGTTATAGTTTGTGTTAAGGTTCATATCTGGGATACTACATGTGTCACACCTATCATCTTTGGTCAGTGGTTGCATCTTGGGGAGTCTTGCAGCTTCAAATGGTAATTGGGTCACTTTGACCTACATTTTACACTTGATTGGCTTGGGTTAAAGTTTCTATTAATGTTCATATCTGAGATACTACATATTACACATCAATGATCTTAATGTCTGATCACTATTGGACCTTTGCAGGGATGAACATTTGAAATATTGGCAAAGTGGCCAGCTGGGCCCCTAGCAAACAAAATTCGGTAGCCCAGCCACTAATTTTACTAGTCCAGGACTATATAGTCAACCAAAATTGCAGGATATTTCAGTAGGGAGCTGGGCTACTGGTTTGAAATTTTCAGTAGCCCAGGTAGATTTTTAGGGGCCTTGGGCTACTGGGCCCCTGGAAATTTGCATCCCTGCTTTGTCATTCATACATTTATATATTGTATTAGGGTTTTATTATCATTATTTCTTGACAGTTTGCAGGGGGGTAAGCTGTGGGTTGCACTGCTCCCACTTCTATTTACAAAAGTAGTGTGACTGTCATGGTTAAGGGAAGTTACTATTTATAAACTGACTGTCTACTTCTCGTTTGGGGGAGGGGGAAGGGGTTGGAACCCTCTTTTTTTTTGACAATCATGTGTTTTTTAACGAATATCCTGATGTTTTACTAAGAAATATAAAAAAAAATTTGCGCCTTGCTCTGCTCTGCAGAATTTCCCATAACTTTCTAATTGGAACCCCTTTTTATACGACCGCAAAAATTTTTGCGGGCATATATTTGTATGGTGCTGTCGTCGTCGTCATTGTCGTCGTCGTCTGTAGACACTTTAGTTTTTGGTCAATAACTTTAGTTCCAGTAGATGAATCCTTATGAAATTTCAACATAATGTTCTTTGGTACAAAAGGAAGGCTTGGCTTAGTTTTGGTCATTGTGGCCCCACCCGTTTGTAAAAAAGGGGCCAAAAAGGGTTAAATTGGGTGTTTTCACATGTTTGTCTGTAGAATCTTTATAATTAATCGGATTTTGATGGGGTTTCTTTCAGTGTGCTCCTGAGGAAATTTCCAATCTGGAGTATGCCAACGGATTTCACGTAGCATGTACCGCTCAAGAGATAAATGGGGCCCAACAGGGGCAAATCTCCAAAAAAATTTTTTTTTTTTAAGTCAGATTTTGATGCAGTTTTTCTTAATGGAATCCTTGTGAAAAATTAATATGGCGCTCAGCTATTAGATTTTTGATAACTTGTTTCCTTTCCCAGCTATGAGGGGCCGAACGGGGCCAAAATTGCGAATTTGCAGATTATGTAGAATGTTTATTTTTCATCGGATTTAGATGGGATTTTTTTCTTTGGATTCCTCTTGATCTAAGCATTCAGTAGTATGCCAACGGATTTTGTGTAGGTCTTACCGTTTCCGAGCTACAAGGGGTCAAAGGGGCCAAAAATGCAATTTATCTAAATATGTCAAATCTTTATTTTTCATCGGATTTCAATGGGATTTTTTTCTTTGGATTCTTCTTGATCTAAGCTTTCAGCAGTATGTCAACGGATTTTGTGTAGCTCTTACCATTTCCGAGGTACAAGGGGTCAAAGGGACAAAAATTGCAATTTTTCTAAATATGTCAAATCTTTATTTTTCATCGGATTTCGATTGGATTTTTTTTCTTTGGATTCCTCTTGATCTAAGCTTTCAGAGGTATTGCAACAGATTTGGCGTGGCTCTTACCGTTTCCGAGCTACATGGGGTCAAAGGGGCTGAAATTGCAATTTTTCTAAATATGTCATATCTTTATTTTTCATCAGATTTCGATGGATTTTTTTTTCTTTGAATTTCTATGGATGTAAAGTTTTAGTTGATAGTACATATTTTGCATAGCTCTTACATTTTTTTCATCAAGGTTGAATTTTTCCCTATTTTGTTTCTAGCTAATAACTGTGTCAAGCTTCTTTTTGTGTCCATCTAATTATTTTGTCAAGCTCTTAAATGTGTCCACATTCACTTTAAACTACTTTTGTTGAAATTTCAGTGGTCGACATGATGCGGTCGTATCATGCTGCGCTCGGCGTAGCCCTTTATTCAAATTGCCTGCATCCACAATGCTTTACTTGAATATAAACAGAACCATTTCAATAAATGGGCTAATGTTTTGGCAGGTAGGGTAACTTACAGTTGTGTAACTGACAATTGAATTATTTATGGTAAGGAATATGTATCATTATTGACTTACTCTTTGGAGCCTGTAGCTTAATTCATAGATTTCCAGTCCTTACTACCTTGTTTTAATCAATGCATTTCAATAGTTATTTCTATTTATAGGACCAAGATCAGCAGATGGTATTGTCAGTACAGCATTGGACAAAGCTAGAGCATTGGTAAATGCAAGACTGAGAGGGAAATCAGGAAGTGGTGGGGGAAGCCGTGGTGGAAGTGGAGGTGGATCCAAAGTAAGTTGTTTTACTGTAAATAAACAGCTGATATTTTTATTTCAGGACTACCCCATTATTAAATTTAATCAATATTCAGCAAGTGTTGTCCCAATGATCAATTACAGCCCAGATTTTGATCATGATCGATCACAAAAATATCTAATTGATTAATTGGTGGTCTGACGTGTTGAAAAATATCCTTTGAATTTTACATTTACATGTAAATGGATATTTTGTAAACTTGATCAGCATCAGTGTTTTCCATTCGCCATTTAAGCTGGCTTTGCTGACCAGGTTTTTTAGCAGGCCGACCACCTTTGCCTTCGTCAAGGTGGTCGGTAAAATCGGACGTAGTTCCGTCATTGTTTTCATTAGATAAAATGGTGGATCCGAACAAAACAAAAAGGACAGAACAGAATCGATGTTTTCTTTCGTACAGAACGAAAAAGGAACGATACCAGACGAAATTATTCAGAGCAAAGAGAACGAACCGTTAGAGAAAATATCAAAATCATTAAATGGGGACCAACATTCAATTTGAATATAATGGTACGAGAAAAATGATCAAAACAGCGAGTCCAAAACCAAAGGGATGATGATAGATACCACAGGATTTCAAAAGATTTATTGCAACAAACTAATCACATTTGAGTTTCATATGCCATATGTACAAAACGCGGTCATGGATAGAAAGCAGAAGTGTGTTATACTCATTAAAAATTTAAAAAAAAACAAAAATAAAATATGAATGGATTTGAAACTTAACTGTCAAATCTAAATAACAACAAAACAAAAATACTTTTAATTTACTTAAATACGTATCAAGTAATCAAATTTAGAGTTTTTATATTAGAGTTATACATTACCAAAATACAGCACGCGAATGCCGCAAATATACAAAGCCGGCTATGACAGCCGGCTATCTTCAATTTCAAAACAACCACCTTTCGTTTGGCAAAAAAGGAAAACACTGCAGCATAAAAGCTAATTTCTACCCATGTAAAATTGTTATGAATGCAAATTTTCCCATTCTAAAAACTCCATTTTCAATTTTCATTTATTTTAACCGACAACAGTAGAATTTCTGTCAAGTGGGCATTCCTATTATTATTCGATGCTTAGTTGGTTGACTGTAACCGATGATGGATTATGAAATTCAATCCATTTCCCATCACTATATGCAGCTATTAATGTACAAGAAATCCTGTCTTACATGTCTTATAATTAAGAAATAATTTCTGGCTTCAGGTGGTTTTATTAGCTCACCTGGCTCTAGCCAGGGTGAGCTTTTGCCATCACTTTTCGTCGGTCGTCCGTCCGGCGTAAACTTTTCATTTAAAGATCTTCTTCTCTGAAACTACTGGGCCAATTGAAACCAAACTTGGCCACAATAGTCCTTAGATGGTCCCCTGCAAAAAAGTTGTTTTTCAGATCCGCGCTATATCCAAGATGGCCACCAGTGGGGATCATAGTTTTAACATTGGACCCTATGGGAAAAGACATTCAAAGATCTTCTTCTCAGAAACTACCGTTCCAATTGAAACCAAACTTGGCCACAATAGTCCTTAGATGGACTCCTGCAAAAAAGTTGTTTTTCAGATCTGCGCTGTATCCAAGATGGCCGCCAGCTGGGATCATAGTTTTAACATTGGAACCTATGGAAAAACACTTTCAAAGATCTCCTCCTCTGAAACTACTCAGCCAATTGAAACCAAACTTGGCCACAGTAGTCCTTAGATGGTCTCCTGCAAAAAAGTTGTTTTTCAGATCCGCACTATATCCAAGATGGCCGCCAGCGAGGATTATAGTTATAACATTGGACCCTATGGGAAAAGACATTCAAAGATCTTCTCATCTGAAACTGCTGGGCCAATTGGATCCAAACTTGGCCAAAAGAACTGCACCCCATCCAAAATAGCTGCTAGTCTGGAACATAGTTTAACTTATGATAATATAGCATCAATGTCTATTAACAAATTTGAAAATAATGGGACTATTTTAACTGCATATGTCAGCCGTGGCCCAGGTGAGCGATACAGGCTCTTGAGAGCCTCTTGTTTTACATAAAGGTGCCCATTATTTTCATTAATATTTTACCCAAAGTTTAGGGAGTAAAATGAATTAAAATAATGGGTACCCATATGTAAGTAGACTACAAACCACCATTCTTACATAACATTGAGTGATTGATCAAGGGGGTCCTATTGTGTACAAAGTAAAGATAGCCATAACATAGGTTTTGCCCACATACATGTATTTGTGCACAAATCATATTATGAAGTTGTGTTTTGCAGTGTTTGTACTGTTGTGATGTCGCTCATTATGTTATTGGATATTTACACATGGCTAGTCTTCATGGTTGCCATTGTTGCCATATTAGAATCAGAGAGTTTTTCAATAAAGCAGACTCATTAGAACTTGCTTCCATTGTAAAACTATGTAGTTGTCTCCCTTTGAATCAAAATATTTATCACTGGGGGATTTTTTACGATAAACCACTTGTACTTCTTAGTAAATCACTTGTACCATTTACAAATACATGTATAAATAAGTGTATATAAGGTTTATTTGTTTTACAGAAATCTGATCCAGCTGCAGTGATAGAACTGACCGACAGTAACTTCCAGGAACTTGTACTCGATAGCGAAGACTTCTGGCTGGTAGAGTTCTTTGCTCCTTGGTGTGGACACTGTAAGAATCTTGCTCCACATTGGGAACAGGCTGCTACTGAATTAAAAGGCAAAATAAAGATGGGAGCCCTTGATGCAACAGTGCACTCTGTTATGGCCAGCAGATTTGGGGTATGAGAACTTATTAAGTGCTTAAATAAAAAATATTCTTATTATGTTTCATCAATGAAGAAAGTACTCGACACATTATTTTCAAATTATGAAGTTATTTCAAATTTCCTTGCAAAGCCATTTTAAGTAGAGAAGTAAAATTACTGGCATGCATATGTACCCTCAAAGAACACGCTGTACCCCCAAATTTAAATTTAAATGGGTACATGTACCCCCAACTGTAAAAAACAGTGGCTATGCTGACTTTTATTCATAAAGAAGGCTTTGTGATAACATAATGAATAATTTATATGTTTTATTTTAAAGGTTAGAGGTTATCCAACAATCAAAATGTTTCCAAGTGGTAAAAAGACGGAGAGTGATGCCCAGGAATATGACGGAGGAAGAACAGCATCTGACATTGTGTCATGGGTTAATGATAAATATACTGCCAGCTTGCCACCACCAGAAGTATACCAGGTAAATAAAAAATTAACAATGAATACCCAACTTAATAATGTTAATTAATGAATACCCAACTAAACAACAACAACATATACAGCCTTTCTGCCACCACCAGACGTATACGAGGTAAATAAGTGAAAAATAAAATAAAATACAACTAACTTAACAACAAAATATTACAAAATATAATCGGACACTATGAATTAAACCCAACTTAATGAAAAATAACAAAATTAACAGTCATCTTGTGTATTGTGTATTTGCAGGTAACATCACAGGAAGTTTTTGAACAGAATTGTCAGGAAAGCCAGTTGTGTATTGTAGCAGTGTTACCACACATATTAGATTGTCAGTCAAAGTGTAGAAATGATTATATAGAATTAATGAAAAGAATGGGAGAAAAATTCAAACAACGTCAGTGGGGGTAAGTTTACTGCATTACAGGGGGTGGGGTCCTGCAAGTCAGATTTATTGACTTATATCAGAAGTTTGTTTATGACCTATATAAATATCAGAAATCCAAAGATTTTTATCTTTCAATCATTCATTTTTATCAGTAACAAAAAGCTGTAGTAATAAATATGATAAATACTCCAAATTTTGTTTCTGCATATGGCATTTCAGCATTTCTGCCATTTCAACAACTTATGTCTCTTCAGTGTAGATCAAATCAGAACATTTGGAAGATAATAAACCATAACTTTGTTAATTCTGTGTTTCTGACAGAGAACAAATAACCAAAATCAAATCCAAATGAGAAGCAAAAAAATACCGAGCTATTGCATGAGGGAGATACTCCTTAGTTTTTAAGGAAAATTTTGATTTTGGTTGACTGTTATGGTATTTACAAGGTCTGGGCCATGGCTGTTAAAACATATACATGTATAGGGCACAAGGAAATCACTTTGAAATAGTATAGCCACCTCTTCAAATTCTTTAAGCATATTTATACCTAAAAGGACTCTTCACATCCCTTAAAAGAATGTTCATATGGCTTCCCTGGATTCTATGCATTAAAAAAGGATATGGAGTAAGTGCACATAAGACAGTCTCTACAAATACATTGTAAAACTAAGCAATGGAACAAAACTTATAGTTTTTCTTCCTTGCAAGGTCAAGACGGCCCCTAGCACCGATTTGAGCAGAATTCTTTACATTCAAATGATTCATGTTTAAATGGAACAGCCGTTGTATCACTAATCAACGTTTCCTGTATTTTTTTTTTGCAATTCTTTCCTTGATATAGTTAGACCATTAGCTGTACTGTATACTGTTGCATTGCTTAAGTGTTTTCAAGAGAACAAAAGTTGTTTGAATTGCAAAAAAAAAGGATTAAAATCTGAAAATGGTGAAGTTTTGAAAGAAAAATGTATTTCATAATCTTATGTAAAAACGAGATACATGTAAATATGGAAATATGGAAAAAAATTGTTTATTTTCAGTTGGTTATGGACAGAAGCTGGTTCTCAGATGAACTTAGAAGAATCCTTAGGTATTGGTGGATTTGGATATCCAGTAAGTGTATTCTGAGTTAGTTCCCTTGTCATATATCTATGTATATAGCTGTTAACAGGTTTTGAAAAATGCAGAAAAGGCAAATTGAAATTTAGGCTTATTCAACTTAACTACATATTATAGATTGTCACCTCTGCATATCCTTTAAAAATCACCCTGCCCCACTATTTTCATGCTTCAAAATTACGAAATTTAAGTTGATCAGATTATGGATTATTGAAGTTTGTAATCGAATAATCAATTTAATATTGAAAATGGATCGATTTTCGATTTTAATCGATCATTGGAACTTCACTAACTTTAATGTTTTAGTTCAGTTGTTTTGGAAGTGCATGATAATAGCATCAGTTGACTTTACCAACCAATCACATTTTCAAAATGTCACCAGAATGTAATTCTTATGTATTTCTAAGATAATATTTTTACAATGATTGTTTTTCATTTAAATGCTAATGTGATAAGTGTGACTCTTGTTTAGATTTCTCAATGAATATTGTTTTCAACAGGCAATGGCAGCAGTTAACATTAGGAAGAAAGTTTATGTTTTACTTAGAGGACCATTTACAGAATCTGGTATTAAAGAATTCTTAGGGTTTGTATTGATATCCACATTATTACATTTATAAATTATCACTATGCCAAGTCTGATATAATTCTAGCAAAAGAATAGTGGCTTTCATGATTAAAACGCATCAACCCTGTAACCAAAATACTTAAATCATATTACTTGTTCACAAAAATCTGTCTTATATAATGTAAATATGATGGAACCTTGAACAAACGACATACTGACAACCATCTGATAAATGTCAGGTTCTGTTGTGTCATTTTCTTGACATGTTCTGTTGTGTCATTTTCTTTCTCTATTCAAATGCATTCCATTATGTTTACCTAGTATGGATTGATTCCAGGGCTCCATTTACATTTCACAACAACAGGAAGTGGTTCGAAGAAATATCCAGTCCTAATATTTAAAGCCTCACTATCATGACTATGAAACCCCACACTTCATGCAATATAAATACCCACTCTATACATGTATTGTAGAACTTGGATGGCTCAAACTTATAACTCAAACACCATGGATGCCTAAAACCCTTTTTGTGGTCCTTTTGTTCAAATTTAAACATAGTCTGACCTCTATATCTCAAACACCCCATTGCCTCGAACAGTTTTCAACAGGCCCTTGGGTGTTCTAGCTATCAAAGGTTAACTGTTGTTGATTAGGAGTCAGACTCACTGGAGGTAGTATTGAACGTGATACTTCCTTCATCTACTCTTTTCTTCCCTTTTCCAGTGAGAATCAAAAATATGTTAGCCCAGTTATCCCTTCCACTCTTGGCATTTTCTTTTTAGCTCACCTCAACAAGTGAGGAGGCTTATGTGATATCCCGAGCGTCGGCCTTTGCGTCTGTGTCAGCGTCTGCATCCGGTTAGGAAGAATGGGTAAAGTCCATTCCTCTAACTGACATGCCCCACATCAACCATATTGGTTTGTATGATGCATTTTAGGACGACAACTGCAATCATGCTTCGGATGCTGTCTGTGACCTACTTTTATGCATGAGCAACTTTGTTAGGTAGAATTGACTTGCTTTTACTTGATATCAATAAAATATTGCTCATGTTAAACTGTGACCAATCAATCAATCTGTCAAGTTTAAATTGTATTATGAGATGATTATGATATGGTATCATACTGTTTTATTATCCATGGGTGGAGAATTGATATGTATTTCTGGAAAATTCCAGGCGGTGATGTTTTCAAAATCATTGAATTCTGGAAACATATTACAATTCTATGACAGATATCAGATATTGGAAAAGAGAATACATTTTGTTTTACACTACAAGAATAAAAACTACACAAGTACTAATTTCATGCCAGTTTTAGGAATGAGAGATTTGTTATTGGTTTTTTAAAAAAACATTTTTATTTTTAATTGAATGCATTATTTAAATGGTAATTTTGACTGTATAACATTTTTGATGAACTGGAAAATAATGTATTAAATTCTTATAATTTCATTTTACAGCAAACTTTTTTGAAAACAATTTGTTAAATGAGGAATACAGGAATCTATTGCAGAGTTTTTAGAAATTGATTGGCCACATGGTTGAATGCATTTCATGGAGAAATGCATATTGACTTTGAAATACATGCATGTATCATGTGATTGATGTTCACCTATCACATTTTGTAATGATTATGCATTAAATATAATATTTTGTTTTTGTTCCTTTATTATTTCAGAAGTAGAAGACAATCAACAGTACCATTAAATGATATTCCTAAAATATCTAAAGTAGAGGCTTGGGATGGTAAAGATGGACAGGTAATGTAGCTCATTCTGTTACTAAGGACCTATAAAAAAAATCAATTATGGTACCCCACTCCCAAATGTGGCTTCAGACCAAATATTCCTGATATCTTGTGTGACAGTTTTGTTTTTTACTGATGAGTCATAATCCCTGCATTGGTGCATTATTGTTGATATTGCCTTATTGCCTTAAAAAAAAAATAAAAAATGACACGTGATAAGGGTTGTATTAATTTAACATTAAACAAAGGTGCCTTCTTTTAATTTACAGGGTATGTATGGGTGCTTGAAATCCTTATAAGTACTACAAAAGTATTATAAATGACAGTTCAAACTTGTCACCTCTAAGCACTTTAGTGTGCCTGTATTATAGATGATATTCATGCTGTATTTTGGGGGATACATTTTGAGTTTTCTGGTGATTCATAAGTGAAGCCTGAAAATGGATATTTGCGACAGCTAAACCAAAAATTACACCAAAGATTCTAAAATACAACATGGTTATTTCCATTCTGATGAAAACAATAGAAAATTCATTTGAAATCAATTTTTGAAATAACCTGATTTTCTGTTTGCATCTGTGCTGTGGCATTGATACTGGCTCCTGGATTTTAACCCCCGCCCCCCCTGAAAAATTTCGAAGTCAATAAAAATCAGTACAGTATAGCAACCATGATTGCTTTTGAATTGTTTTTTCTTTACCTCATTAAATTATTTATAAAAGCCATATGAATAAAACTTTTGGAAAAATTGCATAAGTCCAAAATAATTTTTTTTTCGTCTTTCTCAATATTTATTTGCAATCTTAAATTTTTTTCGAAGATTTATTCTAAAAATTAGAGTGTAGTGTACATGTACAATGCCTTCCGTTAGATATGTTGGTCTGCTAGTTCTGGTCCTTGAACAAAAATAACATTAAATGGGTGGAATTACCAGACAGGCGGTTTAACCAGACATGACTCTTTACCGTCTTTGATAAGAAACATTATACTTGGAACGGGATTTTGACTCTCTGCAAGCAAAAAAGGTGTAACAAATAACAAAATACCAAAGTAACTGTTACTTTATTTTCTGCATATGCACATTTCTACAGCTTATGTCTCATCAGTGCAGATCAAACCAAAACATTTGGAAGTCTATCAACCGAAAAACATGTTAAAGCTGATAGAGAACAAATAACCAAAAGTATCTATATAGAAAAGCCAAAATTTAGTTAAGGACAGAGCTATGCATGAAGGAGATACTCCTTTGTTATAAACAAAATTTTGGAAAATTTAGATATTCATTGTTTAATCAGAGAGTAATTAAGTTTGTATATTATGTTTTTTTTTACAGTTACCACAAGAAGAAGATTTAGATCTAGATGATGTTGTTTTAGATGATATGAAAGATGAATTATAATGTAAACAGCATTAGATTCATGTATTCTCATAGTCTTATTTCCAAGTATATTTTTTAGGAGCAGGAGGGAAGGTTTTTAATTTATTGTTTGAGGGGGAAATTCTGTAACATGTTTTTGTAATTGTTGTAGAACTGTGATTTTGGTTATTGATAAGGTAGCACTTGAATGAGTTTTATCATGTGTTTGGGTCACAAGATATATATTTTGGATAAGTTTTTAAATAATCACAGATCACTTTTAGTTACATAGATTCAATATTTTTGATGCAGTGTTAACTTATTGGGGATAGAGAAATTTACTGAATGTCAGAATTAATTTCTGAAGTTGAAATTCCCAGTTTATTTTGTCAAGTTTTTTATTCAACTTAGAAATATAATCTGTCAATGACATCTATATAAAAAAAAATTACCACAAACATGTTAAAACAAAGTTGTTGGTAATTTTCTGCTATAAACTTTTAAGATAAAGATGGCCTTGATAGCTCTTAAGCTTTCCATGATATGCATAAAATGTGTATGAATGTGTATGAGTGTGTGTATATTCGTGTATGGCACATGATAGACGTAATCATAGAGCACAGTGTTGATGTGGTTTCATCTATGGATATGGATGAAATAAATATAACAATCATTTGTTAAAATTAACCATTTGTATCTGGTTAATAAGATACCTTTTTACATTTCCTTTGGTCTGAATCATATTCTTCAGTTAAGGTGCCATTTTGTCATAATATGTGTTTAGAAATCCACATGTTCAGTATTGATGTGTTCATGTTTCCCAATAGTTACTAAAATTATGTGCTTAAATTGATACATTCCATAATAGGTCCTTACCTTGTCCAGTTTACTTAGGAATGGGCCACGCAATCTATCTTTTGAAATTTAAGGTTTCTTAGTAACTTAGTCTACACCATGTAGTGTTTAATATAGACGAGTTTCCAATTGGTGAATTTTCCCATAAAACTTTGATGTCACAATTTAGATTTTTGAACGTAACAATGTTACGTGATGCAATTTACTCTGATTGACCCCAGGTCAATGGGAGCAATTCCTTCATAAACAGAAATTGGTCTGTACATTTTAATGTTAGCTTTACTGATAAGAAATTCTACAATTACATTCAAAAAAGTTTTCAAAGTTTTAAAAAGAGAGGCTTGTCATGCTTTTAACCATTTGAAAATTGAATTCAGGAGACATTTGAAATTTCATAGTTTGTGTTTAAATTGTAGTATTTGTATTTCCATAATAGATCTATTGGGAATAAAAAACAAGATTTATTCTCCCAGTAGGGATCACTCTATTGTTTCAACACTGCTCAGAAAATGTAAAAATTTGATAGAAATAATATTGCTACTGTATTTCATTTTTATACAGCATTGGTCATTCAGCCATGACAACATTGATAATCTGGACAGAATATCTTACTTGTTAGAAAGAAATCATTTTCCTAATTTCCATTAGTCAGTATTTTTCATATCCTTCATAAAGCTAAACTTTACTTTATGATTCAACAGTCAACCTTCATCAATACAGCAAAATCTCTCTTTACAACATCAAAATATTCCAAAGAACTTACCTGGGTTGACTCAATTTAACACCAGAAGTGTCCGGTTACAGAGAGGGTCCCCTTTATAAACAACAAATTCCATGTTCAGTTTTAAATCTATATTGACTTGGACTCGTTTAAAATAAGATCTGCAAAATACAGGGATATAAAATGTAAAATAAATACATCATGCCAGTCTGAATGAAGCCTTTCTTCATATTCTCTGTATGTTATTATTGATTTACATATTGAAAAATAAATTAAATGAGCAAT
>MJUU01056905.1:0-17815 GCA_002080025.1 Modiolus philippinarum | reverse complement strand
TAACGGTTTTCGATGCTGACCATTTTTGTGATTTAAACTTCACTTCTGTCTTCTACCATTTTCAATATATAAGTAACAAAAGAAAAAACGAAAATTTTACGGAAAAGGGGCAATAACGCCAAGACGGGTTATCGAATATTCTTCAAAATTGCAGGGCAGGTAGATCTCATCATGCTGATCATTTTTACCCACATGTTAGATTTTTTTATATCTGTAACGGTTTTCGAGTAATTGGTAAAAAACGGCAATCTACCCCCTATGTTCTAGTTTTAGTAACAGAGGCCATGTGGTTTGGTCTGCGGACATAAAAATCACAAACTTAAAAGAGCATGTGATGATTCAGGCAAAGTTTGGTTAGTATTGGCTCAGCAGTTTCAGAGGAGAAGATCTTTGAATAAAAGTAAACGGACGGACGGACGGACGACAGACGCCGAGTGATGACAAAAGCTCACATGGCCTTGGCCAGGTGAGCTAAAAAACCATTCCCCACCTGTGTATTCCTTCTTTCTGGATTAGTCATGGTGTCTACATACCTGTCGCTGTTCGCCTGAACAGCAGGAAAACCGTACCTTCCAGCATTACAACTGTATGAAGGTACCTGCCGTGAAGAGTTAGTGCCGGGCCCTGAGCACTGGTCCAACTGTTGACCCCGGAGATCTTCCTGTTGCCGCCTCCTGTCATGATTTAGGAGACCATTGATAACATTATTATATTCAAAACCATCTCCCCCTCCACGGGATACAGATTGACCCTCCAATAAGTTCAATATCCTTCTTTCCGTCTCCCGTACTTCAGCTAATTCTTTCCTCAACCTCTCTGTTTCAGTATCCGTTTTCTCACTTCTACCCATCTCTCAGTTGGAACGTTAACCCGCATCTGGACTTCTCCTGAAGGTGTTGCATTTAGAAGCAAAGTATCGTCAGCTTCTTTGTCCATTGTTGATGCAGGGAGTCGTGATCTGTCTGCCGGTGTAGATGGTGTCTGCATGTCCTCTTGTAAATCATCGATGTTGCTAAACTCAAGCTGTTTTGGTCGAGCACCTGCATCCATCTTGTCTCAGAGTCACTTCAGTTATATAAGTTCTGATCTCTCTTAAGACTTGAGAACCCCACACTGGCCACCAATGTAACCGTCTCGGCTACGACTAAAAGTGACTTGTTACTTCTGCTCCTTAATTGCACCCAATCTATAACCAAACAACCAGCTCTTGCAGGATACTCAACTGACTGCGTGTATAAAAACAACGCACAAACACTCTATTTATCTGGGGGTAAAAGTGTTAGCCGAAGGGTCCAAAATACCCCCCCCCCTCCTGGAAACACCTAGTTCCTTGATAATAGGCCGATCCAGACGATCTAATAAAGGCCTTAGGAGTTAATAAGGCATCAGTGATTAATTCGTAATAAGGTGAATTATTTTATATGGTAAAATATACAAAACAACAATTTATAATATTCAATTGCTGTTAGTAATTTAAAATATATGCGAAAATTATGTCAATCAAATTAAATTCCCTTTACCAAATCATGTAATTTATAAAGCTATTAGCAAGCAAGTGGGGATAACTCTGGTCAAGTTTAATACTAATAACTATTGAAAAATTAAACTTTTCTACAAAAATTCCTAATTAAACATGCGTAAGTGTGTGTTTAACTGTGATTAAACGTAGCGTAGAATACCAATAGCACCTTTTGGCAAAAGCATATTAGATGTGTATGACCTAAAACGGCAAAAATATGGTTACTTTTCAGAGAAACATGACTTATTTATTCCATTACTTAGGACATAATTGAAGAGTTCGTGACTTCACATAGTGCTGTATAATTGTCTTAGTTTCTCACTAATAAAATACTTAACAAAATAGAAAAGACTAAAACGAGTCCATTTATTATTTAAACAAAACGTATATACTCTTTAAAATATACGCTGAATCACTTCAATGACTTAAATTTAATTTTTTATTTATTAACCTTGAAATTAGTTTTCTCCTCTCGTTTGGATAATTAAAAAAAATACTCCGAATGGACCTTTCTTTGGTTTTGATAGAAGTCTTTCTAGAGACTTTAGTGGTTACTGAACATTCGCCACGGGAGTCAGATCACGACTGCCCAGGCTAACGCAAAATACCTCTTATATAGCACTAGGTGACTTAATAGACTAAAAAATGACGTTAACAGAGACTAAAAAAACTTAGAATTGTCGTTTATTACGCTTACTTTAACGACATCGATCAGACCGATTTACGGTAAAAGACTTTAACAAAATGGCTGATCGAAGTAAGAAAATGAGTCTCTGTATTCTTGACCAGGTTATCCAAACCACTTGAAATATCAAAATATGTGTGCCATATTTAACATCTACATAACCAGACAATTTCATTCATATGTGATAAAGCTTGTGACGTTCAGTATTCTCGGAGAAATTAACATGACAAATGTGACTTATTCAACGGACTTTCTGAACTGTTTTCATAACGTAAGTAAATTTTGATTAATCGTTTCTGCTTCAAAATAATAACTTTACCATCAATAAAATAACCTTAAAATAACTTTAACAACAATAAAATTACAACATTAAACTTCAATATATAAAAATATATTCTAGATCCCTTGCAAAAATATATGGACACGGGTTCCCCTTGTAATCAAGTTTATATAGTAGAAAAATATCCAGCAGAACACCTTTTTCTAAAATTTCAGATATCTGTTTTGGTTTCCGTGGCAACAGAAAGCTCCATTTTCAGACCACCATTCGAAAAACATTTGGGCAGGGGTTCCTCTTATAATTTCAGTAATACATATTGCTGAAATCAAAACATGTTTGAAAAGAGAACAGCTAAAACTGAAAGGTTTATATTGTTGCTAAGTAGAATCTTAAAAAATAACAAGTCTTTTGCGAGTTTCAGGAAATGTACCAAAATTATAACTTTTAATTAATTTTTTTTCACTCTATCACTCTGTGAAGCTTTGACAACTTTGCAAAAGAAATAGTGAATAAGTTGATTACCTTCCTTGGTTTTATTATTTCCTTTTTTAAAATTATGACTTCTCATTTCATCTATTTTTTTGAGTTTAAGACACCCCAAAAAGTGTTTTGAAGAACATATGTACATGTTCTAGTAATAAAAGGAATATTTCTATTTGAACAATAAAGCTTGTTGCTATTTTTGTTATTATGTAATACCAAACATGAGATTTTATGCTTTATGTCCTGCTTTTAATTTCAAACATGTTAAATGTTTTAGCTACCACAATAGATATTCATGTTCGATAACTCTGTGAAATAAAAACTGTTTATTCTCTGAATAAGAAGACTTCAGAAAAACAAGTGATAGTATCTTAAACTTGAAAACAGTGTGTGTCTAAATTTCTCTTTTGCACCTGAACTAATACACAATGGCTTAATTAACGCTTATTTTGTTCATAGCTTTTGTGGAATAACAGTGGTTTTTCACTTTTATTTGGTTTGGTTAACCAATTCGCCACCTATTGACAGATAGATAAATTATTCAATAACTAATTTTTGTACCAATTATAACGAGTATTTATTTAGTTTTTTGGGAGCAATTAATTTTTGAAATATAGACTTTTACACTAACTGCACAGGTAAATAATATATGTATCAAGAGTTGTCGCAGATTGGTAGAATTTTCGCAATAGTTGCTGACTTAGTTGATATTGCTAAAAAAAAAGTTGCAGTCCGATATTGCTCAAACAAATCGCATGATCTAGTACATATGGTGACTAACAATCCTGGAAAATTTGAAGGAAATCTGAGTTGTAATTTCTGAGGTGTTGCGTCCACAAGATTTGTCATTGTATAACATTGTTGAATTTTTAAAGTCCAATAACCCTCTACAATATTTGACGAATCAAAACGGCGATGCGATATGATCTAGTACAAATGGCGACTAACAATCCTGTAAAATTAGAATGAATTTGGACTAGCGGTTTCAGAATTCTTAGGAGTTGCGTCCACAAGATTTGCTATTGTATTAAAATAAGGAAAAAAAAACAAAGTCCCATAATTCCCTCAAAATTTGACGAATCAAAATGGCGAAGCAAAGTGATCTAGTACTGATGGTGACTAACCATCATTTAAAATTTGAATGAATTCTGACCAGCGGTTTCTGAGGAGTTGCGTCCATAATACGGACGGATGGACACACGGACGCAGACCATTACTAGGTCCCACCATCGCAGTGCGGCGGGGGACAAACATGATTATAATTAATTAACAATTACTAAATTGTTTTATCATAGAAGGAAACAACGGCAGTAGAAGCCCGAAAGAACAAGGAATGTGATACTAACAAAATCAAAGTCCACGTACATGGCAAAAACGGGAACACAGAAAGATAAAGATAAAACAAGTACATGAGACAGCCACAAGGCAAGGAAATAAAAACACGAGATTCAGAACTAAGGCACTTAAAGAGACAACAGATGCTCCGGAAGGCTAATCATGACTTGTTCCACTAGTGACACCCGTCACACTATCAGTAAGGCATATATGGTTTTGAAAGAACTGTGGTAGCTGATTGGTAAATGTTATTTTAGATAAAACCAATTAAAAGGAGTGATAGCTTACACGACTACAATTACATAATAATACCAATTTATTACTCAGATTCCATTTTCATACTGCATATAACGAGTGAAAGTCTTCATTGTAAAAAGTGAAAAAATTACCCCATGCACGACTTTTTTTATCTAAAGGTCTAGATCAGTAAAGCGAGTCGGGGATCGAAAACTTCTGACCATTCATTTTATACATACAGTGCACATAAATCAACAAAGACCAAAAATTAGATTGTACATTGCGGTATACCGAAATGCTGATCGATTTGAGTTCAGCCATTTCAACAACACAAGTCTCTTCAAACATCATATATTATGAAACTATTGATTAGAGCTAAAAAAGAATCTAAAAGAGCTAAAACTAACGCCACTATCTAAAGAAGGAATAGTGAAGATGCCGTTGGCATCATGGATTAATCGATTTATCATTAATACACAAGATATTGAAAGGTCTAAATTCGTAAACTCAATGTTGACTAGAACAAATATTTATCACCCTTGTCTAAATGTTTTGTGCAACCAATGATCTCTCACCTTCGCTCTTACAATTAGTTACTAATACAAATGTAAATGTTGTTCGTTGTACACAACAGAAACGTACAAGTTGCTGTTAGCTAAAGCTTATAGATATATAAATGATAATATTTCACTAATAAAGTCAGAATTAAGGAATGAAGGAAAAATTAAAGAAAAGGCAAAAAAAATGTGTAAATATAAGTGATGATGAGTGCCGAAGTAGTACTTACACGTTGCTAACTAGAAGTATTACTTTTTTTTTCAGCCAGACATAATAGTGTACAAATTTTATACAATATACCGGATGTGTGGTTGTTAGATGATGTATGTACTGTAATAAGTTAGTTTGTGGTAGAGATGTGTTTTTTGTAGTTATAGATTTAATGCATACATTTCCCAAGCTAGCTCTCTAAGGAAATATCTGAATCTTTTTACTGGTTTTTGACAACGATTTGTAACCGATGAGCCTCTAATATTTGCAGTAATCAGATGTTCTAGAAGATGCTAATATTCCACAATAATGTTGAAAGCTTCTGTAACAAGTTGTCGATAAAGACAATTCCATTGTTCTTGAAATACTTAATAATTGTAACAAATCGTTATGTAACACCAGTAAAGACTTGAAATATTGATTTTCTGCGGGAACTTGAGCAGTCCATTCCTTTACATGGTTTATTTTCTATTTTAAGTTAGGGTTTCCAGTATCTAACAAACGTCTTATGATCAAGCTCAGTAAAGAACTGTGGTGGATTAAAAAAAACGAACCAGCTCTAAAGTCTGTCCCACTTCCCTTAGATAATGGAAATCTCGCGATTTTAGCTTTATTATTTCACCAATCTTTATCATATTTGGTATGTAAATCAAGAATGACCATTCATAACTAAAAAATGTTGAATTCGCCGTTTACGACATGCACAAAAGTCTGCAGTCATGTGCATTTTCATAATTTTTTTCAAACAGGTGAAAATTTCTAAGTGGTGGATTGTCCTATTTTAAGGGTGACCAAGTAACTTGATTAAATAGATGACCCGAGATGACCTACTTATTAATAGCAAGGTGTACTCGTTCGGGGTTAACAATTGTAATCCACGGACACTTTGTTTGTAAACACCAAATAGAAATTAGCAGCACATTAACAATTTATTTCAAATATTCCTTTTGCAATTAATGCATGCATATTTCAATTACATGTTTGGGTATTTTGTTGAATTATTTCATTTCCGGGTATGCTTTTTCTTTAATTAAAAGGGGGGGGGGGTCCAAACACATGGTTAAAGCCAAAGTGAGACTTGTTTATCATCTGACTTCGGGTAATACCTGCCAATACCTATTTCAGAATGGTCCAGTCTTCTCGATAATGGTGCGCCGAAAATATTATCCCTTTAAAAGCATGGAGCAATTTTAAAAAGTATTTTTTCTTTCCATATGTATTGGAAATCATCAAATTAAAAGTGGTTTCAGAAGTGTACAATATTTTTACACAACCATGAAAAATCCAGTGCCGAAATATGCAATATTAAAGTCAGTAGAAGAGAATTTCCATTATCTAAAGGAAGTGAAACAGACTTTAGGAGAATATCAACATCAGGTAAGATGGAGAAAGAAGGCTACAACGGGAATGGACTTGTTTGCATTGCCCAGAACAGAGTTAGATGATGGAGATTGTTGGTGGCCTATGTTCTTCGCAAAAGTAAACAGGTATAAATAACAAAATACCGAAGTTACTGTTAATTTATTTTCTGCATATGTTTAACTCAGTTTGATTTCAGGTGACAAAACTACAATTAAATATTGTAGGCCGTGCATTTGTGTTTTCTTTTGACTTATGTTAGGTCTCAAAGAAAACTATTTTCAACTGAGGTACAAATACATTTAAAGTTCAAATAACTCTGAAAATCCTTTCCAAAGAAGTGCAACAATAACTAAGAAGTCAGTTAAATTATGGAAAGAACTGAGAAAGTTTTTGTCAATATATAATGGATTAAACATTAAATTTCAATGTATGATTGAAAGGTTTAACCCCAATGTCCACTCAACCTTTTACGAAACACGTCGTTATCATGTTAAAATTTATGTTAATGGCATGTACAAAAATACTCAATTAGATAAAATCTTTTTTCTCTATACAATATACATAGGCAATCGAATACTAAAGCACATAGACAGAGGAAATAGTCTAGAACCAGAAAACCAAAAAGATGACAATGTGAAGATTTTCCTTGCAACAGTACACGTTACTAAAGAGCGATCATTCAACAATTCACCAGCCGTCAACGATCAGTATTCGATCAGTGATCGATCATTCAACAATCTTTCAATGACCCACTACGTAAGTTTCGTTACTGACGGCTGACCAGACGGTCCTACCGTAAAGAATAGTTGTGAATTAAAAAAAAAATGAACAAGCGGTAGGCCCAGAGACTCTAGGAGAAGATCAACATCAGATAAGATGGGGAAGAAAGGCTACAACTGGAATGGACTTGTTCACAGCACCCAAAAGGGAGTAAGATAGAGGACAATTGTTTGTGACCTATGCTCTTCGCAAAAGTAAAAAGGTATATATCAGTTTGACTTCAGGTAACAAAGCAACAATTAAATATTGTAGGTCGTGCAGTTGAAGACAAAGATATTGATTTCCTCACATGTGCGTTTTCTTTTTGCTTATATAGGGTCTCAAAGAAAACTATTTCCACGGAGGTATAAATACATTTGAATGATCCAATTCATAAGTTTCGTGACTGACGGCTGACAAGACGGTCCTACCCGTAATTGAATGACTATTAGCCTTACGTCATCATTCAAGATAATATATTACACGAAATTATAATTTCGTTTCATTACAAATAAACTGAATATAGAATTAAGAAATAATTTACGGAAAGTGTTAACCAGGGATAAAGTCGACATAAATGGCCAGTCCGGGGAAAAACCATGATAACCTGGAGTCTCCGTGATTTATTTTGATTCTAATAGGACAATGATGGTACATTTTCTGTATAAATGAAACCTATGTTTACCTATAATGGTCGCTATATTTGACTTTTCCAGTAACTGAATGCACCTATTACGTCACTAACAAAACTGTAAACATTACATCAGAACCAGAAATTTGTTTTCTTTAAAAGTGACATCAGGGGGCATTGTCACCTTTTTCCATGCCATCACAATGGCGAAATCGTCTTTTTTTTAATCAACTTTCGGTGACTTTGCAGGATGGAAGATGTTTTACGATAAGGACCGCCAAAATAATGAATATATATATATATGTGTTCTGACATTTTAAATCTGGATACAATACGATTTAGTGGACAGATTTAAGACACTTTTAATGTGAAGTTTATAAAATTATTTTGACTTTTTGTTGTCTTGAACTGAAATGCTGACATTTACAGTGAATCCGATTGTATGGATACGGAAAACAACATTTGAATTTTTATTTATAGGGATTTTGTCCCATGTACATTTACTCCATTCCCTTAATTTGATCATTTACGGTGGAGTTTGCATCTCGTGCAGTGTGGAGTCCGTAAAAAGATTCTCCGTGCTTGAGACGTATGTCATCTTTACATGTATTTTGTCAGTAATGGTGTACTTGTTCATGTGAGAATTTCCCACATGACTGCACTATCAAAATTTAACATTTTTTGTAAACATTTATTTTTTTTCTGGGCATCTGTATATATATTGCCCACATCTCCCGATTTTACTTGCCAAGTCTCCTACAATCAACACGATGAGTGCTTTGTGCATATGCAGAAAATAAATTAACAGTAACTTCGGTATTTTATTATTTATATGTTGCATTGTCCATTGGTCCCGTCGTTGGTCAATGGATGGCAGTGTTTTTTAGAGTAATTTGCCTGACATGTTATGCGTGTTGACGACCCCACATCAATGACACCTTGGAAACATGGAAGTAGCGTTGTTCAACATTTAACAAGTGAATTCCGCTCAAACCGTTGATCGGAGCGACTTGAACTAGCTATGAGGTAAGAGTGTTGCTCTTTGTTGAAGGTCTTATTGTGACTTTAAGATGAAGAACAACAATGAAAGCGTTTTTAAAGTTAGTTAATCTTGTCATATATTTATAAGTACATTTACTCCATTTCCCTCGATTTGTTCATTTACTTTTAGCTCATATTGGTTATTTGTTCTCTATCTGTTTTAACAAAATTTTGAGTAATGGTCTTCCAAACGTTTAGATTTTATCTCCACCGAAGAGACATTAGTTGTCGAAATGCGCATATGCAGAAATTAAATTCACAGTAACTTTGGTATTTAGTTATTTGTTACAACTGGGTCGATGCCTCTGCTGGTGGACTGTTAGTCCCAGAGGGTATTCACCAGCCCAGTAGTCAGTACTTCAGTGCTGACCCGAAAACCGATTCTATTTGGAACCTAACAATATCTTAATTTTTGTGAATTTTGTTGAAAACTAAGGAGTATCTCCCTCGTGCAAAGCTCTGTCCTTAGTTGATTTTGGCTTTACATTTAGATCATATTGGTTATTTGTTCTCTATCAGTTTTTAAATATCTTTGAGTAATGGTCTTCAAAACGTTTAGATTTTATCTGCACTGGAGATACTTAAGTTGTCGAAATGTGCATATGCAGAAATTAAATACACAGTAACTTCGGTATTTAGTTATTTGTTACCACTGGGTCGATGCCACTGCTGGTGGACTATTAGTCCCCGAGGGTATTTACCAGCCCAGTAGTCACTACTTCGGTGCTGACCCGAAAGCCGACTCTATTTGAACCTTACAATATCTAAATTTTTGTAAATTGTATTGAAAACTTAGGAGTATCTTCCTCGTGCAAAGCTCTGTCCTTATCTGATTTTGGTTTTACATTTCGATCATATTGGTTATCTGTTCTCTATCAGTTTTTGCATATCTTTGAGTTAATGGTCTTCCAAAAGTTTAAATTTTATCTGCACTGAAGAGATATAAGCTGTCAAAATGTCCATGTTCAGAAATTAAATTCACAGTGACTTCGATATATAATTATTTGTAAATGAATTTCGCAATTATTTATATCCAGGAAATGTATTTGATGTTTGCGGAAAAGTATAATTACATCTATTTATCATCCTTTTAATTAGCGTAATACGATATGGTGTGACGAAACAATTTAAGAACATGTATTTTTTTTTCAAAATGCAGGGAAAATATGACAACGCTATTAGCGCCCTTATTGACGGTGCATATACAAGGAACTGGAAACTTGGAGCAAGAGCATCATACGGAGTTAATTTTATAGACACTAATACGAAATTAAAAAGGGACTAATTGAATCATCAGAAAAACTAATAAAAATACCGGAGAAATAATAACGGCGATTGAAGCAGTGAAATATGCAATTGACAATAACATACATGAAATAACAGTGAGGTCTGATATCAAATACTTAATACGAGGAATAACGAAAGATATGCTGTACTGAAGAGAGACATGACTGATAAGCACAATGAATCTTTTAAAAACAAGAAATTATGGATTAGATTGTAAGACATATTACAAAAAAATCAATATGAGTTGGATGCACGTATGACGAGGTTCAGAGGAAGGACATATTATTGCCGACAAAGTAAGACACCTACGGACTCGTACAGAGATGTGGAAGACGATGAACCATCGATTGGAGGGTTACATAAATCAACCATAGATTTGGAAGAAAGAAAGAAGAAGAGAAAGAGGTACATATACAGACATAGAACAAGACTAGGAATGTAATGCTAAACAAGATGTTGATAAAACTTGTGTAAAACAAATTATTCATCACGCATGAAATAGATGTCGTATTGAATGAAAAACTAAATACCGAAGTTACTGTAAATTTACTTTCTGCATATGCGCATTTCGACAACTTATGTCTCATCAGTGCAGATAAAATCTAAACGTTTGGAAGACCATTAACTCAAAGATGTTTAAAAACTGATAGAGAACAAATAAACCAAAATGATCTAAATGTAAAGCCAAAATCAGATAAGGACAGAGCTTTGCACGAGGGAGATACTCCTTAGTTTTCAATAAAATTTACAAATTTTTAGATATTGTAAGGTTTCAAAAAAAATCGGCTTTCGGGTCAGCACCGAAGTACTGACTACTGGGCTGGTGAATGCCCTCGGGGACTAACAGTCCACCAGCAATGGCATCGACCCAGTTGTAACGAATAACTAAATACCGAAGTTACTGTAAAGCAATGCTTACATGTTTTACGTCTAAGGGAAATGTACACCATATGTTTGCACTTTATGGCCAGGTTATTTTTTGAGTTTGATTGTAGTCAAGCTTTTGGTCAATTCCAAAATATGAATTTCATTGACAGATTATGTCATAAAAATGAGTCACTTGAAAATGAATTAGTTAAGATGAAAGGAAGGATTGAGCTATTGACGGATAAAAATCGATAAGTATTGAGATAAAAACGAATTACACTAAAGATTTACAAGAAATTAAGTGAAGATTCATATTGCAAGAAAATCAACACGACAAAAGCCGAATATGGAAAGAAGAATAATAATTCAGCAGATATAATCCATGGCCGGAATGAATAAAATTCCGTGCAAGTAAAGATTGTAAAGAATCAGGAGAAGTTGCAGAAAAGAGACAAAACGATAAAGGAAATGTAAAAAACTACCAAAAATAACCAAAAACGTGTCAAGGAATTAGCTGAAAAGGTTCAAAGTGACCAAAATGAGCGATCTGCAGACCAAAGATATACTGCAATGCTTCCCTAAATGATGGTATACAGTGGTAGACGACCAATGTAAGATCGATAAAGACGACCTCGTCTTCAATGGGTAAATGACCAACTATAAGTGTTCATTTTTTGTGATACAAAACAATCGTAACCGTGAATAAACGTCATTAAACACCTGACATCACAATGTAAGGTATACTCAAATGGTGACGACGTTACTCTCATAGTACAGGATTCTAGATGTTTATGTCGAATAGGAGTTTGCTTGCGATGCAAATGAAAGATCGGTATATCTTACATTGTAAGAAATTGTACGTCTTTTTCTCTCGTTTCACTAGGCTCAACTTAAAAAAGACGATTTTTTTACACTTGTGAAAGAAATCCCAACCTTTAATATGACCTAATGCAAGATCCTGTTATACTCCGACAAAGAATATCAGATCTATTATATGAAACATGCATAAATGTAATAGACACTCTACAAACTGAATTATAAAAGAAAAAAAAAGAACCAGCAACATCTTAATATATGGATTCGTATATAGATAATGTTAAGAATCAACATGAACCTATGGTCAATGATGATACTACATGTTGATTTTTAAAAAAAATGGATTTAGAAAAAAAAATGAGAACATTTTGTATTTAATTTACAATTTGACAGAGGAACAAAATTCACTGGATATACAATGTGAAAAAAATTAAATGTGTCAACCAAATAATAATGAACTAATTCTGATGATACCATTAAACAAAGGTGGATATAAAGTGCATTGTACAAGAACTGAAGAATCAGTTGATGGAAAAAAGATGCGAATTTGTGTATGATTTGGAATCGTTAAATTAGAGTCATCAGAATTCAATGCACATGCTAACTTAAGAATGAAAGGAAGATATAGATAAATTAGCTATATGTTTCCGTGTTCAGGTTTCTGCAAGTACGACGATAATTGTGAATAAATTCAGACATGAACAAGACAATAAAAATATGAAAATTGGAAACTATGGAAATAGAAGATTAAATTATTTGTAAAAAGGAGGCTATGATGAAGTGAGAAAAATCGAAACATGGAATAGAGACGACCGGAATAATAACACTAGACAGTCTTCACATTGAAATGTAAGGAGACTCCTGTTTAATAATAATGGACTGCAATCTGATTACCGGAAAAATGAAACACATAATGAGATAAAAAGGCCTAATGTGAAGAGTAGTGATTACCAAACCAATGTAAGAAGATCTCAAAATTGGAATAATAAAAACCGATATGATGCTTTTGGAAGAGATTATCAGAATTATGAACATTTTGATAATCAGTATGAACAGGGAAAATTAAATGAAAAAGACATTTGACCCTTTCATGACGAATTAACAAGGAAAACAATCCATGTTGGCATTACTAGAGAGTATATTGTAGATACAGCAGATATTATGAATTCAAACACTAAAGATAGCGATAAATGGACAAATAAACCAAAACAAAAAAAAACAAGAAAAGAAGAAAATATAAACGAAAAATTAACAAAGAATGATAACTTTTGTGTAAGAATGCCAAAGGAATTAAACAGGAGATACACTCGATACTACGAACATTAGAAGACACGGAATCTGACGATGTCATGATATAAATGGATAGGAATGGATAGAGAAAATCGACGCGGTGTCGGTGGATTAGGCGTTTTAGTTAAAGATGGGCGTTTTAATGAAATCATTAATCAATTCGTCTCTATACAAAGAGAATATCGTATGTACTCAACAAAAAAAGTTAAGGTCGACAGTTTTCCATTTCCATTACAAATGTACTAAAGTTAAGAACACATTTTAATGTAACTAAATAATACACTACAAAACCAGTCTTGGAACATCGTGTCTGATGTTTTTTTGATTATCGGGTAACAAACCGAAAAAAATGCGTCAATTTCCCATCTGGTCTTGCTTCCGCAAAAATCATAAATCACTGAAATTTGTATTTTTACCCCAAAAATGTTAGTGCCTTGAAAACAAATCAAATTTCAGTCAGGAATTGATTGAATGAAGCCTTTTATTCCATTGCTGTATCTAGGTGTTGCAAACGACTTTGTTACCTCAAAATGATGAATTTTTGTACCATACCTTTCAAAATTTGAAAATGACCAAAACAAGTGGACCTTCTCGTACTGAAAAAATGGATACCCTTAAGTGAATGGCCGTTTGGCAATTTTTAACAATTTTGATTGAAAAAACGTCTGTATACAGTCCAGAGATTGAGCAATGTATATGTAAAGAAAAACATATATAAACGTGTATACACTGTACAAAATTTCTTGTCGATCGAGTAAGTGCTTATGCTCATGCATTGAGACGAAAATAAAGATACACTTCTTTAAATGGGTATGGCCTTTAACATTTTTGCCGAGTATATCAGAGACAATATTGCTAGGCATACATGGAACTGAAAGTGATCGTTTTCGAAATAGATCTTACAATATCGTTATAATAGGTGCTTTTAACAGCAAATTTTAAAAATTTCTAAAGAAGGTGACTGCATAAAGCCATGCAGTTGAAGTGGAACATGATATGTGTGAATTCATACATAATTATACATTAATAGTTTACAACTTCAATAAAGAGTGCAGTGGAAAATCGACAAGACAAATGCAGGTGACATCAATTTTTGATTATGTCTTATCATAAATGGAATGTGAGGCAGTTCATAAGCTGAACTTTATGATAATGGACTTTACAAACTTAGCGGAAAGAAACCGACTGATCACAATACCACTGAATTAACTTTGTTTGTTAATGCTAATTAGGACAAATTAAAACAGAATGGAAGCGGAAAATCAACTGTAAATTGCGTTGGGACCTGTACCAAAAATACTCTGAAAATTACATTAATACAATTATTTGGAGTTTAGATAAATGCAATGACGTTAAAGTAATGAATAGTGAAATAGTCAATAATATATGAAAAATTGCCGAAATAAATATTGGAAAATTCAAGTTGAAAAAAAAGAATAATTCCTTTTATATGGTGAAAAAATAGAAGACCTCACTTCAAGACCAGAAACAAGCTAGAGCTGACTGCAAGAACGCCATATTAACACAAAACAGTTCTTCAATTGAGGACACACTGAATGTTCATAAAGATCAACAAGAACGTGTCCGTTGTTGCCTATGTGAATCAATCCGAAAAAGAAGTAGCAAATAGAAAATTAGAGCTTATCATAGAAAATGGAAAATTGAATTATATTTCCATATGGAGGTTAAAGAAATATTGTCTTAAAATGAAAAATCAAGCTTTAATGCTTTGGAAGAAAAAGACTGGAAATAGGACTTATGATCCGGATATTATAAAATCTGAAAAGGCTGACTACTTTGAAACTTTGTATAGAATTCATGATCCAGAAAGTTTTGACCCTGAAGTTGTGACCGTCAAGGAGGTGTGTTATCTTGTACAGAATACGCAAAACAAATTGATGAAATGCGTCATTTACTTCACCTGTACGGTCTTGGACTTCAATATGAAGTTGCTACTTATGGTTGATATTGTTATGATGGCTGATACGGAAGACCAACTTCAGCTTATGCTTACGCTACGCTCTGGGTAAAAATATTAACGAAAAACTGCCAATCCTATGTAAATCTCCAACAAACCACCGGCGTCCATGAATTATTTCTTTTATTTTAGAATCACGGACATTTCTGTTATTATAAATTGTTTGTTCATTTATTTGCTATGTATTACAGTGTATTTATTTTTAGAATACCAGTAGTTGTCAAAAATGTTTCACTGTTATACAGTAGGAGTAAGTTAAAAGTCATTCTTTGTTGCGTATTGCTCATTTGTTCATTACGTTTTACACCTCTAGTGTTCTCAAAACGTTTTGAGCAAGCCGTTTTACATACTGCCAGTCGCTGTGCGTCCAAGCTTCCGTTTTTTTTAAATATGAAAACGGATTTTCCTGGCTTTTCGATTTAATAATTCACTATAAAGTGAAAGATAACCAAAGAAGTTAAGTAATTAAATGAATACAAGTACGATGTATATGTTAGAACATGATGATGAATCCCTTCTCCATGAAAAAGTACGAGAGCAGGGAGTTCTTATCATGAAGCTTCGGAGGACATTTATAGAAATTGGCGGACATTTTAGCCAAAAAATGAGGACGTTTTAGCGACAAATAAGGGTACACTTAAGCGAAACTTTTACAGGAAAATTCAGCGAAATTTGAAAAATTAAAATGTCGTTTTAGGCACAGATACTATTGTCAATTTTCCTCCGTTCTCCATGCTTTGCATGTTGCTTTCTGCTGACCAACGGAGAAATGGAAGAAGGATTTTGAGTATGATGTAATTAAAATGATGACCATTACTAGTTTAATTGATTAATTAAAAATCTAAACAATATAAGAAGACGCAACTGAACATAAGCACAACTTATGTTAGACATTTAGAACTCAGTATTTGCCCGATACTTAAAAACATGACCTCTAACAAAAAGTTCCCTCGTGCTTTCTTCAATAGGATACTTTTGAAATAAGGTCCTTGTGAATTTCAATTGCTTTGTTTAGAAGAAACAACCGCCGTCACATCCAAAATCTTCCACAAAATGGTCTCCATTTTCAGTTTGACACATTTGTTTTTATAAATATAAATATGTTTTTATTTAGTTTCTACATTTTATCATTTTTGTATAGACCACGTATCTATGCCTTTAGATTATGATTCGCTAAATTGGCCGTCAATATTTACAGGCAACTTTCTCCGCCCACCCACCCCTCCAAAAAAATGTGGGCAAGATATAGTTTTATAATCTTACCTTATAGACACACAATAGATAGACTATTTGATTATTTAATTTATCCCTATTTGACTTCATCATTGTATGCCGTAAATGAAGTTAAAAGTGGATAGTGTAACTCGTCATGGTAATGGAAGTTTTAGAGCTAACAGAGAAAGTTAAAAAAAAAAGATTATTTAATGTTAGTGTCACCCAAGATTTAGAATTTTGCAGCTTCTAGTTTTATATTATGAAACCTGAAACACTAATTGTCATCACACTAGGTAAGTCTTTATAGGTAAATTGGGGTTATCCCGATTTCCCGGTTTTACCAAAACAAAATTCTGACGCCCAGGAAATAATTTGTAAATACATCATGATTTTTATAAAATGTATTGGTAAAAATTTCAAGCTCTAAATCTGTAGTCAAACTATGGACTTACTTCAAATATGAAACCCCTTTACACCGGCAGATACAAGCTTCGAGGAAAGGCGAGTTCGAATGGATTGTCCATGAAACGGGCTTCGTTTTACTTTTTTGTCGATTGTGCCATAACCCTGCAATAAACACTATGAACCAAAAAAATGACTGTCCTTACCAGTGACAGCCATTTTTTGGCTGTCATCGACTGCCAAAAACTGTAAAAGACTGTGAAATTTTCTGTAATTGTTTGCTAGAGACTTCCATTGACACTGACAGTCGTTGACAGAATTTTACTATGTCTGCCCATGACTGTGTCTGACTGCTGGTGATACTGACAGACGATCTCAGACTATATGAAAATTTACCTGGACTGCCAGTGTCTGTGGCCATTGCTCACAGTCAAGGACAAACACTTTAAACTCTCATCTGTCTGACAGTGACTGTCAACATCACATACAGACATTAACAAACATTTTAAACAATTACCTAGACTGTTAATGACTGTCATTGTCAGCAGTAGTGAATCGGGTCACTTTGGGCCCATAAGACCAATGCTAAAGTTCCCCCAAACTTCCCTCCGAAATTATCGATCGTCTTGATTAATTAATTATCAGTTTTTGAAAGCTATTTCTGTTTGTTATAACTGTCATACCGTTTATTTGTATAGTGATATGGATATTTTAATCCCCCCCCCTTAGATATATTTGTAGTTGGATTTACGTTTAAAGCCCGACCTCTTCCCAGGTATCCCTTTCATTTTGTATAATGTCTTCAGCGCCGGCTTCCAGCGTCTTGAACGTAGAGCACCGCAAAGGTAATGTAGCGGTGT
>MJUU01056903.1:34057-56615 GCA_002080025.1 Modiolus philippinarum | reverse complement strand
TCTTTTGTCATCTTTTCTGACAATGTCACATATTGTGTCTTTTGTCATCTTTTCTGACAATGTTATATATTGTGTCTTTTGTCATCTTTTCTGACAATGTCACATATTGTGTCTTTTGTCATCTTTTCTGACAATGTTATATATTGTGTCTTGTCATCTTTTCTGACAATGTAACATATTGTGTCTTTTGTCATCTTTTCTGACAATAATACATATTGTGTCTTTTTCCATCTTTTCTGACAATGTTATATATTGTGTCATCTTTTCTGACAATGTTACATATTGTGTCTTTTGTCATCTTTTCTTACAATGTTACAAAAGGCGTCTTTTGTCTTTTTTGACAAAGATACATATTGTGTCTTTTTCCATCTTTTCTGACAATGTTATATATTGTGTCATCTTTTTCCTTACAATGTTACAAAAAGTGTCTTTTGTCATCTTTTCTGACAATATTACATATTATGTCTTTTGGCATCTTTTCTGACAATGTTACATATTGTGTCTTTTATCATCTTTTCTGACAATGTTATATATTGTGTCTATAGTAATCTTTTCTGACAATGTTACATACTGCGTTCTTTGCCATCTTCATATTGTGTCTTTTTTTCATCTTCCTGACAATGTTATATATTGTGTCATCCGTTTCTGACCATGTTCCATATTGTGTCTTTTGTCATCTTTTCTAACAATGTTACATATTGTGTCTTTTTTCTTCTTTTCTGAAAATGTTACATGTTGTGTCTTTTGTCATCTTTTCTGACAATGTTACATATTGTGTCTTTTTTCTTCTTTCCTGAAAATGTTACATATTGTGTCTTTTGTCATCTTTTCTGACAATGTTATTATTGTGTCTTTTCCCATCTATGCTGACAATGTTACATATTGTGTCTTTTGTCATCTTTTCTGGCAATATTGCATACTGTGTTTTTTGTCATTTTTCTGACAATGATACGTATTGTGTCTTTTATCATCTTCTCTGACAATGTTGTATATTGTGTGTTTAATCTTTTATGATAATGTTACATACTGTGTCTTTTGTCATCTGTTTCTAGCAATGTTAGATACTGTGTTATTTGCCATCTTTTCTGAAATAATACATATTGTGTCTTTTGTCATCTTTTCTGACAATGTTATTTACCGTGTCATCTGTTTTTGACAATGTTACATATTGTGTCATTTTTACATATTGTGTCATTTTCCATCTTTTCCTACAATGTTATATATTTTGTCATCTGTTTCTGACAATGTTACATATTGTGTCTTTTGTCATCTTTTCTTACAATGTTACAAAAGTGTGTCTTTTGTCATCTTTTTTGACAATGTTACATATTGTGTCTTTTGTCATCTTTTCTTACAATGATACATATTGTGTCTTTTTCCATCTTTTCTGACAATGTTATATATTGTGTTTTTTTCATCTTTTCTGACAATGTTGCATACTGTGTCTTTTGTCATCTTTTCTTACAATGTTGCAAAAGGAGTCTTTTGTCATCTTTTTTGACAATATTACGGTACATATTGTGTCTTTTGTCATCTTTTTTGACAATGTTACATATTGTGTCTTTTGTCATCTTTTCTTACAATGATACATATTGTGTCTTTTTCCATCTTTTCTGACAATGTTATATATTGTGCTTTTTCATATTTTCTGACAATGTTGCATACTGTGTCTTTTGTCCTCTTTTCTGACAATGTTACATATTGTGTTCATGTCATCTTTTCTGATAATGTTACAAATTGTGTCTTTTGTCATCTTTTCTGACAATGTTACATATTGTGTCTTTTGTCATCTTTTCTGACAATGTTGCATACTGTGTCTTTTGTCATCTTTTCTGACAATGTTACATGTTGTGTCTTTTGTCATCTTTTCTGACAATGTTACATATTGTGTTTTTTCCATCTTTTCTGACAATATTACAAATTGTGTCTTTTGTTATCTTTTCTGGCAATAATTCATATTGTGTCGTTTTCAATCTTTTCTGACAATTTTACATATTATGTCTTTTTCCGTCTTTTCTGGCAATGATACATATTGTGTCTTTTTACCATCTTTTCTGACAATGTTACGTATTGTGTCTTTTTTCATCTTTTCTGGCAATGTTGCATACTGTGTCTTTTTTCATCTTTTCTGACAATGTTATATATTGTGTCTTCAGTCATCTTTTCTGACAATGTTACATATTTGTTCTTTTGTCATATTTTAGGGCAATGTTATATATTGTGTCTTTTGTTATATTTTCTGACAATGATATATATTGAATCTTTTGACATCTTTTCTGACAATGTTATATTGTTTTTATGTCATATTTTCTGACAAATTCTGGCCTTTCACTTTTATACGACCGCAAAAATAATGGTATGGTGCTGTCGGTCGTCGTCGTTGTCGTCGTCTGTAGATACTTTTAGTTTTTGCCAATAACTTTAGTTCCTGTTGATCAATCCTTATGAAATTTTAACACAATGTTCTTTGGCATAAAAGGAAGGCTTGGATAAGTTTTGATTCTTGTGACTCCACCCGTCTTTAAAAAAGGGGTCAGAAAGGGTTAAATTGGGTGTTTTCACATATATGGCTTTAGAATCTTTATTATTTATCGGATTTTGATGGGGTTTCTTTCAGAGTGCTGCTTAGGAAATTTCCAATCTGCAGTCCTCTGTACCGTTCTTGAGATAAATGGGGCCCAAAAGGGGCAAATTTCAAACAAATTATTTTTTCTTTTTAGACCGATTTTGATGCAGTTTTTCCAGTGGATTCCTTAAGAAAAACTAATATGGCACTGCACCTTCAGATTTTTGATAACTTAATTGTTTCCTTTCCGAGCTATGAGGGGCCAAGATTGCAAACATGCAGATTACCTACACTTTTATTTTTCATCGGATTTGGATGGGATTTTTTTCTTTTGATTCCTCTTGTTGTAAGCTTTCAGTATAGTATTGCAACAGATTTGGTGTAGCTCTTACCGTTTCCAATCTATTAAGGGTCAAAGGTGCCAAAATTGCTATTTTTAGAATTATGTGAATTTTTTATTTTTCATCACATTTTGATGGAATTTTTCTCTTTGGGTTCCTTTTAACATTAGGTTTAAGTAGTATGTGACATATTTGACATATCTGTTACTGTTTCTAAGGGGCCAAACAGGGCCAAAATAACAGTTGTTCAAATAGCCTATTTTTTTTTATTTACATCGGAGTTTTACTTTGGATTTCTTTTGATGTAGCTTTTAGTTGGAAGTCAACAAATTTTGCATAGCTCTTACCATTTCTGATCAACAAGGGATCAAAAGTGCTGATTTTTATTTTCCCTACTGTATGTCCAGCTCCTTATTGTGTCCATCAAATGCCTGTATCAAGCTCGTTACTGTGTCCACATTTATTTTGAATTACACTTGTTCAAATTTCAGTGGTCGACATGCTGCTGGTCGTATCAAGCTGCGCTCGGCGTAGCCCTTTATTACATGTTACATATGATGTTTCTGACACTTCTTTTGTGCTGTTTATGACATTTTGTTTGACAGTGTTATATTTATGTAATAGTAACTTGTGTAGAGGGCTGCATCCGGATTTACAGACTGCATAAGGATCGTGATACGGACCGTGTACCTTGTTACAGCCCGAGCCGAAGGCAAGGGCTGTAACAAGGTACAGGTCCGTATCAAGGTCCTTAGGCAGTCTGTAAATCTGATGCAGCCCGATACACAAGTTTCTATTACTTTTATTTCATTGAACAACCAGTTAAACGCTTCCTCTTTTTTATATTGTCGGCAATTTACAAAAAAAAATAATTATTATAATAAAAGTGAAAGTGAAATTGAAAAACATAGACATGAAATGTGAGGTTACCTGAAACTAATTACATGTAATATTTAAAACAATGTGAGATTAATTCATTTTGTTTTATCTCTCTCGGGTAGCACGTTGAAAAAAAAACCAATAAATGTGACTTGTAAGCTAAATATGTAATTGTTCTGCTGACGTCACCACCGGGCTGTATTTCAGTGGGCTGTATTTCACCGGGCTGTATCGGATCTCGATACAGCCCGCTCAGAGTATGTTAAGATACGGTATACCGTGTGATAGTAATTGAACCAATTGAATTTTTTGTAACAATAGTGATATGAAATAATACTTTTATTTCATTGAACAACCAGTCAATCGCCTTAGGTTAATGTTTTCCTTTTTTTAATTGTCGACCATTTAGTGAATTTATTAGATTAAATAAAAGTAAAGGTGAAATTGAAAAACATGGACATGAAATATGAGGTTACTAATTTCTGACTTTCTGAAACTGATTAATATTTAAAACAATGTAAGATTAATTCATTTTTTTTTCTTAACTTCCTCAGGTGACAGATTGAAAAAAAAACACAATAAGTTTTAAGCCAACTATATGTTATATTTCTGCTGACGTCACCGCCGGGCTGTATAGGATCTCAATACAGCCCGCACAAGCGATACAGCCCGTTCAGAGTATTTTCTTAGCTGTATGTCGAAATACAGTATACCATGTGATAGTAATTGAACCAATTGAAATATTTGTAACAAAAGAGGTATGAATAAATGGTGTAATTGACACCTCTGTTGACAATATTAAACATGGTGTTTTTGACATTTCTTCCGACAAAATTACGCATGTTGTTTTCGGCATCTCTTTTGACAATATTACTCATGTTATTTTTTATTTTCTTTCGACAATATTAGTATGGTGCTGTTTGACATTTCTCCCGACAATATTACGCATGCTGTTTTGACATTTCTTCCGACAATTTTTTACATTTCTCCCGACAATGTAACGCATGGTGTTTTTGAATTTCTTCCGGCAATATTACGCATGGTGGTTTTGACATTTCTTCCGACAATATTACGTATGTTTTTTTTTTAACATCTCTTCCAACAATATTACGTATGTTGTTGTGCTCGCCCCTGTGCTTCATATTCTGGCTCATGGGATGATATTTTACGATATACAGATGTCAAAATTCAGATAACATATACGTAATATGTTGTTTTGACATCTCTTCCGACAGTATTACGCATAGTGTTTCAACATCTATTCCGACAATATTACGCATGGTGTTTTGACATTTCTTTTACAACGTAACATATGGTGTTTTTGGGATTGCTTTTGACAATTTTCAAATGGTGTTATTGCAATGTTGCATATTGTGTCTTTTGTCATCTTTTCTGACAATGTTACATATTGTGTCTTTTGTCATCTTTTCTGACAATATTACGGTACATATTGTGTCTTTTGTCATCTTTTCTGACAATGTTATATATTGTGTCTTTTATCATCTTTTCTGAAATTGTTATATATTGTGTCTTTTTCCATCTTTTCTGATAATGTGATTTAATGTTAATGAAGGGAAGATGACAGGAAACACTTAGAATGGCCGAACATTACAATCACATGTCACAATCAAGCAGGGAACTGCACAAGAAAAACAATAAAATGACAAAAGACGAACATAGTTAACGATAGGAACTCTAACGATAGGACTTGGTACCGGCACTGGCAACAGCCAGCGGTAGGGTTAAACCGGTTTATGGGTACCCAAATCTAAACTTTCTCTATCCCGTTTCCCTAAAGTATATTAACATACATATAAAACCCAATACAGGTAGACCACTAACTCTAAGACCACAATCTTGAAAAGGAAAGAATAGACAAAACGTATATTTAATGTGTCTTTTTTCATCTTTTCTGACAATGTTATATATTGTGTCTTTTATCATCTTTTCTGACAATGTTACATATTGTGTCTTTTATCATCTTTTCTGACATTGTTATATATTGTGTCATCTTTTCTGACAATGTTATATACTGTGTCTTTTGTCATCTTTTCTGATAATGTTACATATTGTGTCTATTCCCATCTTTTCTGATAATGTTATATAATGTTTCTTTTTTTCATCTCTTCTGACATTGTTATATATTGTGTCATCTTTTCTGACAATGTTATATACTGTGTCTTATGTCATCTTTTCTGATAATGTTATATATTGTGTCTATTCCCATCTTTTCTGATAATGTTATATAATGTTTCTTTTTTTCATCTCTTCTGACACTGTTATATATTGTGTCATCTTTACTGACAATGTTATATATTGTGTCTTTTTCATCTTTTCCGACAATGTTAGATAATGTGTCTTTTCATGTTTTATGACAATGTTACATATTGTGTCTTTTGTCAGTTTTTCTTACAATGTTACAAATTGTGTCTTTTGTCGTCTTTTCTGGCAATAATTCATATTGTGTTATTTTCAATTTTTTTCTGACAATTTTACATATTATGTCTTTTTCCGTCTTTTCTGACAATGATACATATTGTGTCTTTTTTCCATCTTTTCTGACAATGTTTACTTCCGGCAATATTACGCATGTGTTTTTTAGACATTTCTTCCGACAATATTACGTATGTTTTTTTAACTTCACTTCCAACGATATTACGTAACTATGTTGTTGCGCTCGCCCCTGTGCTTCATATTCTGGCTCATGGGATGATATTTTACGATATACAGATGTCAAAATTCAGATAACATATACGTATGTTGTTTTGACATCTCTTCCGACAGTATTACGCATAGTGTTTCGACATCTATTCCGACAATATTACGCATGGTGTTTTGACATTTCTTTTATAACGTAACATATGGCGTTTTTTGGATCGCTTTTGACAATTTTCAAATTGTGTTATTGACATCGCCTTTGACAATGTACATATGGTGCATTTATTAGACATGGTGATATTGTCAGTTCTTTTTACAGTGTTACATATTATGTTTTTTACATTTCTTTTGACAACGTTTTATTTCAGCTACTGTCTTTTCTACAATTGGCATGGATAGGATGTAGATTCCTAAAATTCCAAAGATCTCCTCGGTCGTTCTCCTCAAACAGTCTCGCCCATTGCCATGGCATTCAAACGTTTGACTTTTCTACTCGCAAAAATAAACTTAAGCAGTAATTTTCACTTGATACATCAATACTTCTGCACCAAAAAAACTGTAAAATAATATTGTATTATCCAATTGTAACGCCCATAGTGTTTTACTGTAAAACTGTTCTTTTGACACCACATTATGTTGATATTTTCACACGTGCTTGCATGGAATATCAAAAGTGGTGGTAACAAGATTTTTAAGACAACATTTACTCAAACGGGGCATGCAGAAGGGATTCCAAAAAATATAAAAGATATAAAATCGGACACACGGTCAGCTTGGATGCAATCTGTTGTCCACTGTCGGAAACACTGTCAGTGGAGAGGCCGAATCTGCTGTGCAAAGATTGTCACAATGTAAGAATAAACCATAATATAACCGAGATCGTAACCAATTGTAAATTTTAAACGAAGCAGTTATTTAAATGAGAATGGCATAATTGGCGAATCCAAGGGGCTTGGATACTATATTTGTTTAATTCATTTTTATTTTCATTTTATACAGAATCCGAGTCGTTATGTGCAAAGAGTTATCTTTCTTTGGTCGTATTTCCGTGGCATGATACCCCCTCATGTCTCATGGCTGCAGTTAAGAAGGAACTACTCAATGCTGTTTATAGTACATTGGCAGATTCAAGAGGGTTCTGGGTTGGAACCCCTTTTTGGACAATATCCTGATTAACCCAAAATTTTTCGGAATTTCCTTTCAATTCTAATTGGACCCCCTTTTCAAATTGCCTGCATCTGCGCCTGTAGTATATGGGCCATAACTCTCACAAGACATTGCATTACACTGCAAACTGTGACATCTTAAACACTAAAATTGCTAGAAGTGATCTGTGTCCCTTGTTTGCCGCTATCTGTGTGCCATATTTGATGCCATCATAAAATTTTCAGGGTCCAGGTTTGGATAATACAATGGCCCCATGCAAAACGTATAAAATGGCTTCAAATTCGCTTTTCTGTAAACATCCTGGTAACATTTCAATAATATGCAATAAAACATTGACTGTTTTGATGAGAGGGGAAGTTGAAAATTTAAAATACTATGCACTTATAGGGGAAACCATGTATTTTTTTAATGAATATCCTGATGTTTTACCAAGAAATATCCTCAAAAATTTTCGTACCTTCCTCCGTTCCGCGAACTTCCCTTTCACTTCTAATTGGAACCTCCCTTTAGGATCCGTGCCTATATTGTCTTAGTACCAGAAATAAAATTTACCCCCCCCCCCGAACATCTTTACAGGCTCCTAACCACATTTATCATGTGCACGCGGAATTGAGTCATTGATTGATTGTCTTTGGTGGTCATTGTTGGAGGCCTATTTACATTTTTGTGTCTTAGTTTCGGAAATGCATTTTTGTCAAAATGTTACATTTTTCTGACGGCCTTTGGACCAAAATTGTGAATAAACTTTTTTTTAATTTCTTCATTTTATTTCTATTCATTTATTTTCGCCAGTTGGGTGGCATGCCGTTTGTTTTGTTTTTCTGCAAAAGTTTGGGTATACATAAGAGAACCTATTACGATCTCTATTACCCTTTGAGCAAAAGTTAAATTTGGAAACTGCACCTTGTTTTAAATTTAATCTGGGACTAATATATTAGTCCCAGATTTAATAAGGAAAAATAAAAAAATCCCGGGAAAAAATACGTGCAATTTTGCATAAATAATCATATGAAAATTAAATCTTATTTGTAAATGCTCATGCTGAAAAATCTTGCTAAATTGTAGTCATTTATTTATCAATGTTATTGATGTGTGACGTGAACCTGTTGACACGACTATTTATTTCCGTCCTCGTGCACACGTGCTAAGGTCAATCCCGTCATGCATTTATCAACATGGAGATGAGCTAGGTGGTCGCGGTCGTTACAGCATACCTATGCTTATGAAAAACACGTTACACATGACCCTGTTATTGACGAAAACTCGTGAAAATGCCAAAAATATCAAGGAGAAAGCAATCAAAGCCTCAACATATATGTGGTAAGTGAAAAAAAGGCAGTATTTGTATTGATCTTATGTATTTTCGCTGGGCGTGAACAGCCAGCATGCACATACATCACGCGTGCGCACGTGACGTTTCATCGACTTGTCGCTTGTAGAATGCATAATGTTTTATTGATTTTTTCCGTGTTGTGTATTGATTGTCATTTACAACAGTTTTAGCACATAGATGTTGTTTAGAATATATTTATTTTGGTGAAAAGCGTGTAAGGTTGGAAAGGATCGTCCGCTTTATTTACAAATCTTAAAATAGGTCAAACACAGTCAGCTGACCAAATTTTACCTGTATATATTGTTGACGCATTATGACACCTGTTAAACTAAAAACGTGCATGCACAAGCATTCACTTCGTGATTAAAATACTGGCAATAATTCAAGTTTTAACCATCGTGCAACATAGAAATAAAATCAAACTTGACTTCATCAAAAATATTCCAGGCCAAAAGTTGTACTTTCACTTTGAATAGATTTGCATAAAAGATATGAATGAAAATAGTGTTTGTTTTCCCTAGAACATGGCATCAGAAATTTATTAAGTTTGAATATACATGGCATTTATAAAAAAAAAATCAATGTCCTCAAAAAATTTAATCATGTAAATTTACATTGTAAAGAGAAATTTTGGTATAATAAGTTTGATATTTTGCATACAAAAACACTTTTCTACTAAAAACTGTTCTGAAAGAGAACAATATACTAAAATTGATGACTTTAGAATTAGACTGTGTGCAAATTAAGAATCAGTGCACACCCTCTAAGAATAGAAAGAGATATATATTGTAAAAACTGACCTGATACATGTAGATCTGAAGTACTTGTGCAATGGGGAAAATTGAAAATGAGAACATTTCTTATTAGAATGTCCATTATATAGTGAAGCAAGAAATAATTTTTTTCGAAAAGATTAAAGATAATTGTAAAAAATTTTGGTAATATGCATTTATCTTGTAAAAATTGGCTATTTACAAATGAAAATGTATCTTTTTATACCCCCCGCACACAAAGTTTGGAGGTATATAGGAATCACCCTGTCTGTCTGTCTGTCCGTCCGTCCATCTGTCTGTCCATCCATGTACCTTGTCGGCGCATGTTCTCTTAAATGGCTGCTTTGATTTTGATGAAATGTTATACAGTTGTAGTTGCTGGCTGAAATTTTGAAGGGGAGATAATTTGTCTTTGAATATTTTCTGGAAAAAGGGGGAGGCAAACCTTGTCAGCACATGTTTTTCTAAAGGGCTGCTTGAATTTCGATGAAATGTTACACAGTTGTAGTACAGCATCTGAAGATGTGCATGAAATAATATGGTTGCTGCCCGAAATTTTGAAAGGAAGATTATTCGTCTTTTAATATTTTCTGGAAAAAGGGGGAAGGCTAACCTTGTCAGCACATGCTCTCCTTAACAGCTGCTTGAATTTTGATGAAATGTTACACAGTTGTATTACACCTTCTGAAGATGTGCAGGAAGTTATATAGATGGTGCCCGAAATTCTGAAGGGGAGATAATTTGTCTTTGAATATTTTCTGGAAAAGGGGGGGTGGACGAACCTTGTCAGTGCATGTTCTCTTAAGGGACTGCTTGGATTTTGATAAAATGTTACACTTTTGTAGTACACCATCTGAAGGTGTGCAAGAACTTATATGGTTGCTGTCTGAAATTTTGAAGGGGAGATAATTTGTCTTGAATATTTTCTGTGTATAGGGGAGGGGTGGTCCTTGTCAGGGCATGTTCTCCTAAACCACTGCTTGGATTTATAGGAACTGTTGCACAGTTTTAGTACACAAGCTGAAGATGTGCATGAAGTAATGGTTGCTGTCTGAAATTTTGAAGGGGAAATAATTCATCTTTTAATAATTTCTGGAAAAAGGGGGAACCTTGTCAGTAGCCCATGTTGTCTTAAACAGGTACTTGGATTTTGATGAAATGATAATGTGGTTGCTGTCCTAAATTTTTGAAGGGGAGATAATTTTTCTTTGAATATTTTCTGGAAAAAAAGGGGGAGGGAGGTATATCATTTTGTCCATACTCCTATTGTGTCCAGCCACATTTATACATTTATACTGTGTCCATAACTGTAACTTTAATTTACATTTGCCATTGATTCAGGGATCCATTAGCTGGGGATATAAATGGCGGCCATTTGGCGTCCGCTCTAGTTTTAAGAAACAAAGTAGCAAAGAAACATACATAAAAATGTAGCATGCATGAAAATTGCATTCCTATAAACCAGTTAAAAGTTCCCACTTTAAAAAAAAAAATTAGACTTAGATTTCAAGTCATAACTATTGCATATTTATTTCAATGCAAAAAAAAAAAATCTTCGGCAACAGGAGTTCAGGTATTTCAAAACTCCTGAATGAAAGCAAACTGATCCAATTCTCCAATTTGAGACACAGCAATGAATAATAACACATTTCAATTTAGTTAAGACGCATTCTGACTCTACTGATGTTTCCTTATGGACATATTGCCCTCTTGGTCATTTTATCCATCTTCAGGGTTGTCCTAAACCAACATAAATTTCATTATTTTGTAACTTGTAAGTCAATTGTGGACGTTTACTGAATACTTTGATGTTCAGTTTGATATCTGATTCTAACAAAAAGGTAATGTGCATTTAAATGAAGGTTCATCGGGGACAGAAATGCAAAAATCTGTATTTTGTAAACACCATTGCCCCAATTTGCAATTTTCAAGTGTGAGGATTAGGGCTGCCAGCAGGGGAATAAGGCTAGCTGCCAGGCACATTTTTCTCAGCAACTTCACATGACAGCCCCATGATAGAGGAGAAATGATTCATTGAAATTTCGATGAACCACAATATTTTTGTTTGGTTCAATTTTCGATACTTTAAACCCATTAAGTTTGGTTTCAGCCTAGAATGCTTGGTATGTTAGAATCCATAATTAGATGGTTGGCAACACAAATGCAGACAAAATGACCAGTGATGGCTTCAAATACCATATTTCCACTATAAACCAACCTTTTTAGCTCACCTGGCCAAAGGCCATGTGAGCTTTTGCCATCACTCTCCGTCCGTCAGTCCGTTAACTTTTATTCAAAGAGTCATATTGGACATACTAGAACAACACAGTTTTATCCTCAACAGTGATGATCAACCTGAATGTATTCCATGAAATTGTCCTTATACAATTCAACATGTCTTAATTGAATGTGTAGATGTTGCCGATATCAGGCGTGATTTTTATTCTGATCATTGTCTTAAAGACCTATTTACAAACGTCGCTGGTGACAAAATCGTTCAATTTTTAAAAGCAATCAATTTATTTAGTAAGATTTAAATGGATCAATTTTAAACAAGTTTCTAATTTCTAATATTGTTATTGTTAAACCAAAAATTTACTATTATGTTTTTTTAACATTTTACACATCTGTTTTACTTGTATAAAGCTATATGGTTTTATATTAATATTTTATGTATTTATTAAAATTGTTCAATAAACCCAACAGTTCTCGCCACAATATAGCTGAAATATTGCTGAAGTTGGCGTAAAACATCAATCAATCAATCAATCAATTTATTCAAAGATCTTCTCCTCTGAAAATACTGGGCCAATACCAACCAAACTTTTCCTGAACCATCACCAGGGTATGCTCTTTCAAGTTTGTGATTTTTATGACCGTAGACCAAACAACATGGCTGCTGTTACTAAAAATAGAACATAGGGATAAATTACTGTTTTTTGCAAATTACTCGAAAATCACTACAGATATCAAAATTCTGACATAAAAATGATCAGCATGATGAGATCTACCTGCCCTGCAATTTTGAAGAATATCCGTTTACCCGTCTTGGAGTTATTGCCCCTTTTTCCGTAAAAATTGCAGTTTTTCATTACTTTTAGTCTTATATATTGAAAATGGTAGAAGATAGAAGTCAAGTTTATATAAAAAAATGGTCAGCATACCGTATAAGTGGTAATTTTGGCGGGACTCAAATTTTCGCGATTGCTTACCATTTACTGTAAACAGTCTCATTTAAATTATATTTCGCGGGATGCAATTTTCGCGACTTCAGAATGGTTGCGGATAAAGCGAAAATTAAGTCCTAGCGAAAATAACCACTTATACGGTAGTAAGATCTACATGTCCTGCAATTTTGAAGAAAATCTGACAACCCACATAGGAGTTATTGCCGCTTTTTCTTTGAATTTTCACAATTTTTTAATGTTTTTACTTTCATTTCAACAACTGTTTGAGATGAAAGTTAAATGTGAATTGCAAAAGTGTTGAGGTTTTCCAGAACTACAATTTCTACATATGTCCAGGTTCGCATCTCATCCAAGATGGCCGCCAGCGGGGAAGATAGTTTAACATAGGACCCTATGGTAAATGCATTCAAAGATCTTCTCCTCTGAAACCACTGAGCCAATGGGGACCAAATTTTGTCACAGTAGTCTTTGGATGGTCCCATTAAAGGTTGGGATTTTTATGTAAGATGGTCGCCAGCACTGGACATAGTTTAACATAGGACCCTATGGGAAATGTATTCAAAGATCTTCTTCCCTGAAACTACCAAGTCAAACTGAACCAAACTTGGTCACAATAGTCCTTGGATGGTCCCCTTTGAAGTTTATGATTTTTACGTTCGTACCTCATCCAAGATGGCTGCCAGTGTGGAGCACAGTTTAACATAGGGACCCTATGGGAAATGCATTCAAATGTCTTCTCCTCTAAACCCACTGAGCCAATTGAAACCAAACTTGGTTACAATAGTCTTTAATGTTTTCCTTCAAAGTTTGTGATTTTTATGTTCACACACATTTGTACCTCATTCAAGATGGCCACCAGCAGGGAACATAGCAAGGTTGGCTGGAAAAAACCACCCCCGGTATTTACCGGTGGTATTTGCTGGTAAATACCGCCCTGGACAATACTCCTCAAGTGGACAATACTGGACAATTGAAATTCGAAATGGACAATACAAAGTTTAAGTGGTCAATATTATTAATACAAATTATAAATGGTCAATTATACATTGTATCTAACTTATTTGCATTTAATTTTTGTTTTTGTTTTTTAACAGTTAATTCAAATGTTTTCTCCTCTGAACCTACTTTGCCAATTGGAACCAAACTTGGTTACAATTGTCTTTGGGTGATCCCTTCCAAAGTTTGTGATTTTTAGTTTGTACCTCATCCAAGAATGAAAATGTAACATCTGGTGAACTGATTTATAGTATAAATGGGTGGTCTATTGGTGACAATGAATAAAACCAGTCACCAGGTGAGCGATACAGGCTCATGAGAGCCTCTAGTTCTGTATCACTTAACTCAGCTTTATTTTGTCAAAATATTCTCGAGAAATTGGCAACAGAAAGAAAATTCTTCACTTTTTAGAGGAAATTTAACTCTTAATGTAATCTTCCTGTTTTGGCAGTATAACTGATTATTGCTAAAATGTATAAAGAGCAAAACCATTTTCGAGCATTTACATAAATTCGACCTGCCAACCCTAGTTTTTCAGTTTGTTTAAAACATGTAAGGTCCATAGGGATTGGTCTTTAGATAGCTTTTGGACATAGAGGATTTTTTACAAATAACTTAGATTTTCTTACACATCCATTTCACCGAAAAATCACAAATGATACAGATCAGAGCTGAATAAATAAATGTCTTAGATTAAGTAGTTTAAGCAAATAGATCAGTGAACTACTTTTTATACCCCAGGCAAAAAAAGTTTGGTGGGGGTATAAAGGAATCATCGTCAGTCTGTCCATGTACCTGGTCAGAACAGTTGTAGTACAACATCTGAAGATGTGCATGAAGTAATATGGTTGCTGCCCGAAATTTTGAAGGGGAGATAATTTCTCTTTAAATTGTCTGGCAAAAAAGGGGGGAACCTTGTCAGTGCATTTTCTTCTAAAATGCTGCTTAGATTTTGATGCAATGTTACACAGTTGTACAACACCACCAGCACCTGAAGATGTGCATGAAGTAATATGGTTGCTGCCCGAAATTTTGAAGGGGAGATAATTCCTCTTTAAATTGTCTGGCAAAAAAGGGGGTAACCTTGTCAGTGCATTTTCTTCTAAAAGGCTGCTTAGATTTTGATGCAATGTTACACAGTTGTAGAACACCACCAGCACCTGAAGATGTGCATGAAGTAATATGGTTGCTTCCTAAAATTATGAAGGGGAGATAATTCATTTTTGAATATTTTCTACCAAAAGGGAGACAAACCCTCTCAGCATATGTACTTTTAAATGTGTTCTTGGAATTTGATGAAAAGTAACGCAATGGTAGACTAGTACATCAGCTGAAGATGTGCATGAAGTAATATGATAGAATAATAGATATAGTAATATTATAGTAATAGAAGGGATAATAATTTTTCTTAGGATATTTTCTGGAAAAGGGAGGCAAACTTGTCACTGCATGCCTTTTGAAATGGATGCTTAGATTTTGATGAAATGCTGTAAACATATTAGTAGTATACCACCTGAAGATGTGCATGAAGTAATATGTTTGCTTCTGGAAATTTTGAAGGGGAGATGATTCATCTTTGAATATTTTCTGGAAAAAATGTGGAGATATATTATTGTGTCCATACTTATTGTGTCCACAACTGTATTGTGTCCACACACATTTAAATTTGTGCTTGCCATATTGATTCGGGGTTCAATGTCTGAATGATCAGGGGGTTATAACTGGCTGCCATTTGGCGACAGCTCTAGTTTAAAATTTTGACTGTGAGCTCAAAAGAAAATAGAAATGTTATCTCTGAAGTCAAAGCTACATGTAATCAGTTTTTTTAACAGAGTGAAATATTGCAGAAGTATAGTTACAGTACAACCAGAGACTTACCGTGATAAATCACTGTGATAGACATATCACTCTGCTTAGTGAAATGTTTGTATTTTATTTCCTGTTTAATCTATCAACATGCTTTCTTTTGCATTTAAAGTAATGCAGTTTACCACTTGATATATGCAAAAGAAATTATTTGGATAGATCAATCAGGAAAAGTGATATATTCATTAAAAAATTGGATAGATCAATCAGGAAAAATGATATATTCATTAAAAAATTAGTGTGATATGTATATTACAGTGATTTATAATGGTAAGTCTCTGGCTGTACTGTACATTGTACCTTAGGAGAGAAGAAAAGAAAGTATACACTGTTAGAACAAGTTGCAGGACCCTTCATGTCAATATTTAGGCTGTGGAATGGGTCAAAACATATTTTGTGAACAAGCCTTTTAGGATCACCTGGCCTAAAGAACCATGAAAGCTATTGCCATCAATTTTACAGTCTGTAATAAACTGTAGTAATGTCCTCAGAATTTTAACCATACTTGGTCTGACTCTTTTCAAGGTGTCTAGATAAAAAAAAATGTATACAAGGAGTCCCAACGATAAGGTAGCCGTTACTTATGGGACAAAGGGGTAAATGGCAATTTTTGGTAAATAACTCAAAAACCTTTACAAACATGCAAAAACTTATGTGATTTTAAAAAAAGCCAAACATGACATACATTACATGTATATTCCTACCCTAAAGAAAATTTCATAACCTCTTTTTTTCTAATTTTTTATATTTTTTAGTAAAAAACTATAACAGAAAGAGGGTAAAGATTAAACAAAACAAATGTTCTTCATATCAAGATCTACCTGCCTAGGAATTGGAAAGAAATACTAAATACCCATTAGGAGTTATTATTCTGCATTGTCCGGTATTGGTCAAATTTTATAGATTTTATATATTTTGGTAATTTTCAAAAAACAATTTAAGATAGGTGTAAAGAATTAACAAAAATGTCTGCATGTCAATCATTACATTTTATTATAATGGTGGAATTAGAAGTTGTCAGACGAGATTTCACCTCATCCAAGATGGTATACCTAATCCAATATAATATTTGACCCTGAAGAAAACACATGAAAATCTTTGAATCTACCAGGCCAATTGGAACCAATCTTTGTCACAATAGTCCCTGGGTGGTCCCATTAAAAAAGTAGACCAGCAAGTCTGTGTGTCAGCAAAGGTGGTCACCAGCAGAGAACTTAGTATACACATGGGATAAATTGGAACCAAACTTTGCATAAGTAGTCTTCTGGTGATCCCCTTTCAAAAATGTGTCCTGCAAGTCTGTATCTTATCCAAGAAGGCTGCCAGAGAGGAAATTAGTTTAACATTCGACCATAATTGTCAGAATACTCATTCTTCTCATGTTCTCCTCAGAAACTGTAGGCAACTTGGCCAGTTGGAACCAAACTTGGTGAAAATTGTCCTTAGTTTGCCCTTGTGAAAAATGTGTTGGGCAAGTCCTTACCTCATCCAAGATGGCTGCATGGGGAGAACTTAGTTTAACTTTGACCTGTATTCAAAGAACTTTTCCTCTAAAACTACATGGACAATTGAAATTGTACTTGCATAATATTTTGGTCACAACTGTCCATCGTGGGCCTTCTTTGAAAATGTGTAATGCAAGTCCGTTTAAAATGGTATTTAAAGATCCAAGATTGCTGCCAGCCTGGAACAAGTTTAATATGGGACTGTAATTGGAAAGTATTCAAAAATCTTCTCTTAAGAAGCCGCAAAGCCAATTTCAAGCAAACTTAATCACAATAGTCCTTTGGTATTCCCTTTGAAAAATGTGTTTAAGTCCATATGTCCCAGAAGATTGCGGCCTGTCAAATATTCAACAATCCTTGAAAACTTCTGAAACTCCTGCGACAGTTGGTGCCAAATTTGGTCACAATAATCCTTGTTTGGTTCCTTTTAAAAAACATGTCTTATCCAAGATAGGTACCACTGGGGAACATACGCTAATGCCAAAAAAAGAACCAACACATTATATCTCCTCTTTTTCTCAGAAACTTCTTGGCCAGTTGGAACTATAGTTGAATAAAAATCGTCTTTAAAAATGTGTCCAGTAAGTCTGCATCAGATCCAGGATGACCAGCAGAAGTAAAAATAGTTTAACATTGGCCAAATAAAGGTCAAGGTTTAAATATTAACATACTAGTAGTGCTATGAAATGAGAACAATTAACATTTAGGTTATTTGAACTGTCTTTGTCAGTCAGGGTCTAGGTAAGCAGTACAGGCTCTACAGAGCCTCTTGTTAACCTTTCAAATTGTATTACTATAGCAGATGATGCTTACTTATCTGTTGTCGATTTAACTTAAAATGTGATGTTGAAGCCAGAGCTATAGAAGAGTTCAAAATCTTATTCCTTTTTCCTTTTTTACCCCTTCCCCCCAACAAAGTCACCTGACATCAGTTTATTGGTATGTTTATCATGAAATTTAAATTGATAAAATCTGCAGAGAAGATTATCAATTATGCATGATCAGGATTATTCAGTTACACCTGTAGTTGAACTTTGAACTTTGAACAGGTATGTCAATAGTCTGTCTGCACAGCATGCGAGACATTGATTCAATCCAATCATTTGACTTTTTCTTCAAGAAGTCAGTGTTCATGGATTTTTCTAGCATTCACCGGATTGCTGTAAGAGTGGTGTTTTCCAAGGAGAATTTTTTTTTATAACTGTAAAATTCCCCCAAATATGTATTAACCCAAAAATTTTGATTCCCAAATAACCAGATTTCAGCCAAAATTTCCAAAATATGCCTTACTAAAACCCTAATTACTATGACAAAGGGCATTTGGTTCCATTATTTATAAAAAGGCCTCATTGTGATTTCAAGATGAAGAACAACAATTAAAGCCTTGTTCCTTTGCTTGGTTCTACCATGTATTTAATTTGTAGAGATGTGGTCTCATGTGCATTTTCTCCATATCCTTTTATTGTTTATTATGGTCATGATCACCATGTTTTTATAGGGCCTGTAAGTCTCGTAAAATTTTGGAACTTCCGGGATCAAAAGTTACATTTTACACAAAGATATATGACGTTTCAAACAAAAATTTGAACGTCACAATTGTCTGACGTCATGTTTTGGCGGGAAACATTTTCGAATTGCCTGATTATCGTTGATTCTCGTAAGTCACGTGACAAGACTTACAGACCCTATTTTAGTAACACAGAAAACCATTTGGACCAAAATTAGGGTGTTAAAATGGAGATTTTTGGAAATTTGCATGATGTAGATATAATTTTCATTGGGAAAGGTCTCTTTTTACTGCTGAATGCTAGAAAAGCTGCTGTGTTCAAATTGTCTTTCTTGCATGGTTCAATATAGAGAACTATATAAGTATTAGAAGAAAAGTACTTAATTGTCTTGATCCGCCACTGGGCAGGAGGAGGATACACTTCAGTTTTATGAAATTTTTAAATATTGTAAATTTTCAAATGATGTGTTTGTGGATTAGTTGAATGAGCTAGTGAAAAATGAAGCAATATGAAATTAAGCAGTCAGGATCTGTGGAGACATATCTAGGGGAAGTTTGATATTGGCCCTTATGTACACCTTCAAAGATTTCTTTTAAGTGAAAGATTATTTGGAACCAAACTTCTTCACAAAAGAAATTTGCAACAGATCTACACTCTCAGTCCAAGTTGGTTTCCAGCAAACATGAGACCTAAAAATATTAAAGAGATCTTTTCTAAAACCACTGGACTATAAAACTAAATTTAATGGTTCGTAGATGATCTCTTCCATAAGTCTACGTTTCATCAAAGATAGCTGCAAGGACCGAATAAAGTTGACATCAAACTCTGTTTTTGTAGAGATTTTGTCTCATGTGCATTAACTCCTTATAATTAATCTGTAACATAAAGGTCTATTTGCACTGTTAAATTGAGACACTAAAATATTTGATTTATTTTACTATGTATGTCTTTCATAGTCCAGTTTAGCAAAATGGGCTCTAAGTCTCCTGCTAATTGCACCAAATTTCCTCAAGATCTTGTAATTGTCAGGTTTTGTTCTGATATAAAATTTTAAAATTATCATATTTAGTTCTATCCAACCAGTATCTTTTGAGTAGATTTTCAAAACAATCTTTTGGCTATTTGCTTTATTTTTAAATTGATTTAAAGTTGACTGCAAGTTTGAAGCACATGTTCATTAGCATTTTTCTTTATTACTCTTAAATACATTTCAGCTGATATAAAATTACTAATGTAGATTTTTTTTTTTCATTAGAGAATATTGCCAAGAGCATTAAAACTATTCTTTTTGCAGAGAATTTTTTCCATTGTAAATGTCAATTCATTAATAAACATGTAGTTAAGTGTTTGAAATTTCCATTTGACTATTGAATTTTCAATTTCCTGTTAAATTTAAAAGTTTAAAAAGATATCGTGCCTCATTGGTATTTCACGTGTCAACTTAAAACGTTGGATTCAAAATCTGATCATTTTATTGTTCACTGCCCCCGAACATTGAAATAGTTTTAATGTGTTTGTTCTTAACTGAATGACAGGAATGCATAGCGTGTACCAGCGCCCATGCATGACAAGAATTGGGTCAATTTAAACAGGTAGAAATTTACCTGTCACTTCATACATGTATTTACATACTTATAGCTCGTGGGAAAATAGATAAACTGACCAGCATGTTTATAATCCACATTAAACGTTTGTTGCGTAACACGACAGTTAGTCCGTCTAAACCTGTTGTGTAATTGATTTGATTAGCAATTCAGATATTGGAAATCATTACTTGTTTTTTCTTTGTATTATACATGCATAGAAAAAGTAGCGTGCTTGTAGATTTTATTTTTAACTGGTACATCACAAAGAATCTATTCTGTAGTACTAGTATACATGCTTGTAGACCGGCCTTGTTGATTTTTTATTACATTAGTACAACATCATGAACGACAAAGTGTAGGATTGTGTAAGACTGGAACGAGATTCACACATCCCAGTATTGAGTAGGAGTTGGAGAAAGAGACAAATTGCCTTGAGTTTTAGGAAATGTTAATCTGTCTTAACATAAATGCATTCTATTAAGTTCCCCCTCCTTTCTAATTTGCATGAATTAATAGTACAATGTGTGGGACAGAAGGTCAGTGCTCTTGAGTTAAATCAATGATTAAGGTATAATTCTGTGGAAGTTCATGAAAATGTATTGTGGTTGTAAAACACCCCCCCTTCTTTTATATCAAGATTACTACTTTATTCGTGTACATGCATGTAAGATAGGGATGTGTTAGGGGGGCTGAAAGAAGAATTCCTTTTAACCCAATTAATTGAAAAATGCTGCCATTTTACATTTGGCAGAATTTCATGGATTTTTCATACATTCCACAGACTAGCTCTGGTTAAATGAGTATTTCAAAATGAAAATTCGTTGAACAAAATCATGCAAAATTCACAACAATACTTATTTACCCCAAATATTCGGTGACTTCAGGATGAAGAACCAATTAAAGCATTGTTCCATTTGCTTAATCTTACCATGTATTTACATCTGTATAGGGATTTGTCCTTTACTCAATATCCCTTTATTTGTTTGTTTGTACCCTATTTTACCAAATTAAGATATTTACAGAAAACCGAAGTGGAATAATAAACATCATATAAACAAGTTTCTCGTATCAGCAGTAAAAGCAAGAATCAAATAATATCCCAAACCGTGATCCTAAAATAGCCTGCAAGAAGTTCTTATTACAAAGAATATCAAAAAAGGAAACCAAAGCACATCATCGAGTAAATACACTGAATCAAGTCTCAGTATTTTTATCATGTTCATGGGGTTTCAATTTTGATTAAAAAAAAGAATATTTCTATAAAACTCGAGGTAAAATATCAGGGAGTGCAACTCCTTTCCCCTAGAATGGAAAAAAGATAAAAAGAGAGATTCTTTTTTTTGTGCCATGAAATGCCAAGATTTAAAAAATTTTAATCCACTATGTTAATGGTGATCTAGACCACATGAAACAATCCGTACAACGAAATTGAAACACTGTATTAAAAAAAAACCAAAAGTTTTTCGTGGATACTATATTTCGCGTTTTGTCCCTCTTTTGCAACTTTGCGACAACTAATTTTCGTGATTTTTTATTTTTTCTAATGCATTTTTATTAGGGCCAGAGCGTTTGAGACAATTTTTTATACCCCCCACGAACGAAGTTCAGGGGGGTATATAGGAATCACTCTGTCCTTCCGTCCGTCTGTCTGTCTGTCTGTCTGTGATAGCAAACAATTTTTCGTAACAGTTTTCTCAGTAACTACTCATCACTGCAACTTGAAATTTTGTATGCAAGTTTATAATGATGTACTGTACCGCAAGTAGCGATTTCAGGATTGACAGACATCTACTTCCTGTTTACCGACTTAGTTAATTTTCTAGATCTTTTGTCAATCGTTGAAACTTTCTGTAACAGTTTTCTCTGTAACTACTCATTACTGCAACTTGAAATTTTGTATGCAAGTTTATAATGATGTCCTATACCGCAAGTAGCGATTTCAGGATTGCCGGACATCTACTTCCTGTTTACTGACTGAGTTAATTTTCGAGATCTTTTGTCAATCGTTGAAACTTTTCATAACAATTTTCTCAGTAACTACTCATCACTGCAACTGGAAATTTTGTATGCAAGTTTAGAAGGATGTCCTATACCGCAAGTAGTGATTTCAGGATTGCCGGACATCTACTTCCTGTTTACTGACTTAGTTAATTTTCGAGATCTTTTGTCAATCGTTGAAACTTTTCGTAACA
>MJUU01056903.1:9989-34037 GCA_002080025.1 Modiolus philippinarum | reverse complement strand
GAAATTTTGTATGCAAGTTTAGAAGGATGTCCTATACCGCTAGTAGAGATTTCAAGATTGCTGGACATCTACTTTCTTTTTAACAACTTAATTTTCGAGATCTTTTGAGCAAATTTCACAATTGTTTTAGTACACAATGGAATTGTGCAATTATAACTTTTTTGTGACAACTTATATCGGGGATTTTCTACTCCAATGGGGAGTGGGGGGTGTCATTTTGTGGCCCTCCAGGCCACAGTACCTCTAGTTTAGCGATATTTTCACAGTCACTAAGATCCCTAAAATAAATCGCTCGCGAAAATTATTTGGTTTACAGTATTACCAACTGTATAAAACAAAATGTCGTCAGACTTAAAGCCTAAATACAACAATCCTACAAGAAAATATATGACCAGTGAAATGTCCGAAGACTTTACCCAGAAATTGCATATTTGGTAGTTCACTATTCCTGCAGTGATTTCTTACGGGCCTGAAATAAATATTTTCTAAATTTTGCTAGCCCAAAGGACTACCAAGCTAAAATTCCAGTAGTCCTTCCTCAAATTAGCAAGCTTGGGGCTACAGGACTACTGTTAGAATGGAACCCTGGAATTGCAGATTATTCCTCTTGTTAGTATTTATGATGCCAGGTCAGGACAACAAATTGACATTTTGTACACAAAATACAAAATGTACCTATAATATAAAAAGCATTGAATTCGGTGACCCTATTGACTTTTACATTGCATGCAGTGGGGGATCCAGACTTTCTGCTAAGAGGGGGCCTGACCCATATTTTTTTCATAAGAGGGCCCGGAACCTCATTTTTCGAAAAACCCCTAGAAATTTTTAATATTTTCCAACGGGGGGAGGGGCACCCTGCCCCCCCCTCCTAAATCCGCCACTGGCATGAGTAAAAACTGTTCAATGGTCTTAAACATTGGTGTTTAATGAAACAAGGAAAAAATGGAAATGTCGAAAATGGTGTCCCATCCAATGAACAACAACATCAAAATATATTTAGGGCCATTGTCTAATTAACATTTATTCCATATCAATAATGATCTTTTCAACGGTTTTCTCAAATTGTGTCTCTCTTACACAACTGTCAATAGCAATAATGATTTGATTTTTCCACATCGTAGTGGGTATAACAATGTGGGTGGATGCAGAGTCATTATGTTTATATTTAGAATAATACAATCTTTACAGCCGCCTATTTCAGTTCTAAAAATGTTTTTTTCTCTTTCTGTTATGTAAATATAAATATATATCAAGGCTACGATTTGTGTATTTATGCCATGTGTTGATTGTACGTGTGGCACAATTGTCATATAAACTATTAAAAATCAAACAATTGTTTTCAATTATATTAAAACAGATTTCTGATTAGGATGATGCATATATGAAGTAAAACTTTCAACAGAAATTGTTACAACTTTTTTAACCATGGAATATGGTATCTTATTGATAATGAAATTTTATGTTTAATTTTGATTTTTGATCGCATGTCATAGAACAATGTAATTATGAAGTTGAAAATTTTCAGGAAATTTATTTGAATTTATATAAAAAAGGAAATAATTTTAGACTTGGGCATTTCATGATTTTTGTGACCACAAACTGTAAACGATTTCAAATATTACCATACCAACTGTTATACATGGTCGGAGAGGTTAAAGTTAAAAAAAAGTCTGTGTACGGGTATATGGTTCTGATGTTCATACTTTACTTATCTCATTTTTTTACAGGCGATGAATCCAATGAGGGCACAGATGTAGGCAATGGACCAGTGGGAAAAGATACAGTGGAGGACAATAATGCTAATATCGTGGTGACAGAGGAAAAAGTTGACGAATCAAAAAATGATACAGAAAACCAAGTGGATGATATTATACCACTTCATCTTGAGGCTGAAGATGAGGACGATGATTGCAACCTAAAGCTAGATGAAAGTGATGATAAAACAAATTTCGACTCCGATTCCAATTATTCGTACGACCAGAATGTCGAAAATGAGCCGACTGACAAAGCTCATCTCCATACACCTGTTCATAATGATCGTATGTGTGACTTTTGTGGAGCTATAAAGAAAAGTCCATCAGATTTGGCTCGTCATTTACTCAAACATACCGGGGAACATCCTTTCAAATGTGAAGTAAGTCATATTGTTGATTTATTGTAAAATGTTGCCAATCATATTATAAGATTGAACCTAATATTAATGTTGGTCGATGTCAAAGTTATTATCATATTGAAGGTGGTAAAAAATTGAAAATAAATCAGGATGAAATAAAAGTGATAATTTACTGACATAACTGTGAAATTCTTTTCCATAATTTCACTTTAGGAACTGATGTCACAATAGACATTGTCAATATTTTTGTGAGGTAATAAACATCTCACCGGATTAACACCTAAAACATAGTTCACAAAATATAAATAATAGAGAAGACCTATAGAATAAAAACAATAACTAATGCTTGATTCTGATTATCGAAAATATTCAACTCATAATCGAAAAATGGTGTAATTCACTCATTAGCTGCAAACATTCTTGAATTACTGTGTTGTACAATCATTTGTTGATTTTTTTGTGATAACCAGATCTAGAATCTCCAATTAGTTATGATTTAAATGATGATGATTTTAACAAAGAAACTTCTTAAATATTTTTCTAAATAACTGAAAAAAACTGTTTGTCAATCTTTTTTAAGGGAGTACGAATGTCAGAAACATTGTAATTAGAATTTAAAAACTGGCCTTTTATTTTGAAGAGCTTTAAAAGAGTAATATGAGCAAAAAATTTTGAAAATCCATGGTAAGAATTTTTGAGATATAGGACTTCAAAATTTTGGCGGGAAACATTTCCTTCTAGAGTTTTCCTTCAATATCCATTAGCGCTTTATATGCCTTAAAATATATGAAAATATAATTGGAAGTTGATAACATTTTATACATTGTCTATTTTATGCATTTTACCAGACTTAACTAATCAATCAAATTGATAATCGATCACTCATCAATCAAAATCGAACAGTAATCGATTCATGATCATTAGTTCAACTAATCGAACATTTATCGATCAAACCCTTTTAGGAGTTTGACCGATTATTTTGATTAGAAATTTGTGATTGATAAGTGATCACTGAAATTTTCCTTTAACTTGAATCAGTAACAGTTATGTAGATTGGTTGGTCAAAATATAATAAAGCAATTTAGATTTCTGATGTTAATGCTGTGTTATTGAACAACTGATCATTAATCAATCAGAAATTGATCACAAATTTCTAATCAAAATCATCAGTCAAACTCCTCAGAAGTTTGATAGATAAATGTTAGATTAGTCAAACTAATCAATCGATTACCGTTCGATTTTTGTTGATGAGTGATCGATTATCAATTTGATCGATTAGTTAAGTCTGGATTTTAAAGTGACCTATAACCAAGAAAATATGATACATGTGCAAAGAAAATTTACCCTGTGTAAATGGATAAAACCCGAGGATATCGAATGCTTTTGAAGTCTGATACTCATACTTCCTTAAAGTGACAATTTTGAATCTACATGTAAGTTTCTGTGCTTAAATGAATGGTGACTCCTAAATTTTGTTTTAAATTATGAAAAATAAAACATTCAGTTTTCAACACAGAAAATATAGAATTCTATAATAGGAATTTAATACCCTGCAGACACCTTGAATAATGGAAGTATGGCTTCATGACCTTTATTTTGGTTACAAAATATTAATAAAAAAAAATGTTAAAATATATGGCAAATTTTGAATAATTTATCCAAAGTTCATTAAATTAATTGAATTAATTTTTTTATTTATATATGTAATTTTTATATATATTGAAAAAAATAGTACATGTTAAATCAGAAGGTTTTACTGGTGACAATTTTTTTAAGGTATTTTGATAGGAAATTAAATTTTTTGTTCAAAAATTCATAATAAAAATTATGAACAAACATAAATAGGAAAGTAATCTATCAAAAATTACATTAATGGTAGTTTGAAGTTGGTTGAATTCTAACTTGAATATAAAAAAATATACCCAAAAAGTTCTGATATCACATTTTTTTGCATGATAAAACTGTTTCTTTCAAATTTGAAGTATTGATTAGCTGTAAATGAAAAGCAGGACTGGCCTTGTTTTACAGACCCTGTGGGTTATGGGATCATAACCAAAAAAAAACAGTTAGAGAGGTCCTGAGAGAACAGGGAAAAGCGTCCTGTTTAAGAATGGGATAGCTGATAAAAATTGGATATGTTAGGAATGGAAACCCCAGCCCTCCCAGTATGAAGATGCTGTACAGATGAATCTTTTGTAATACAAGCTTCTTATTAACAAGAAAATGAATTATGTTGGGAGGCTATTTAGTCAAATTCACTGAATATAGTACTATTAATAGCTAGAATGTCATTGTAAGTTCAAAATGGTCTCCTCGACACCTGAAGGCAGATTTTTTTTTATGACAATGTACATTCTAAAAAATATAAAAGAAATACCTTGAAAAGTAACAATTCCTATCAGAATTAAAAGTCCAAAATATTCCAAGTGTAAAATAGTATTCATATTATTTACTTCCAGCATTGTGAAAAAGCTTCAAGTCGAAGGGATTGTGCCAACACCATCAACATTCTATTCATGGTATATATAAGTCCAAAATATTCCAAGTGTAAAATACTATTCATATTGATATTTTATTTTACTTCCAGCATTGTGAAAAAGCTTTCAAGTCAAAGAGGTCACTTCAGCACCACCAACATTCCATTCATGGCATAAGTCTAGCTGTTTCCATGGTTGCAATTGATGCCAGTATCCCTCTCAACAGAAAGAGGAAATCGGATGAGGCTTCAACAAGCAACTCTTCTCCAGAGAGTGAAATTAAAAAAGTGAAATCAGAACCAGATCTGTACGGCTATCCTTCAATGGTTTACGGAGGAGATACTCAGGGACAAATGTTTTTACCGGAATCCTCAGGTAGTTTTGTAGGCAGTTTTAAGTTAAATCCATTGCCGACAAAATCCAGTCCGGAAGAAAGTAACAACAGGACATGCCAGGTGTGCGGGAAAGTCTGCAGCAAGCCGAGTGATCTGAAACGCCACATGATGAGTCACACGGGAGAGAGACCGTTCCGATGTAATGTAAGTATATATTCCCATTTACAGATGTAAGCCTGCTTTTGATTGGATGATGTTCCATGAATGTCAACATATATTCTGAAAACTGCCAGGGAATGTAAGTTGTCATGGAAATTGATGTTTTTACATGAAAACAAAAACTATGGAATCGAAAAAGAGCAAATTTTTTTTTTTTTTGCAGATTTCATTTCCCCAGGGGCTGAGAATAAATCATAATTCAGGTCATAGACGGGGCATAAACATGATAAAGGGTGACATTCCCTGGATGTTTCTATCTGAAATATTATCTGTAGGGAGAGGGCTTTATGTTGTGATAACTTGTGCCAAATCCCATTTTAAATATTTGAGCAATAAACTATGTCTAATTAAAATTTAATTCAAATACATATATTGGAAAGTGGTGTTTTTGAAATACATTAAAAACATGTCAAAAGTTAGGCGTTAGTTGAATTTGCTAGAAATTAGAGAAATTTAGTTTCTTTCAGCATTTGTGACTTGTCATTCATCTAGCAGTCCTGTTCTTGTTAGTGTTGTAATTCTCTGATTGAAATTGCTAGATGGATTTAAGGTGTGGAAACCTGAATTCGATGTATATATATTTGCTATTTATCTGTGTAAATCTTTGGTAATCTTAGTCTCTTGGTAGTCCGGCAGTCTATAATTTTCAAATCTTAGTCTCTTAGAAATCCTGAAGTCTGTAATTTTCAACTAGGGGATATTGCATTTGTATTTGGAAGGATCTTGGTCATTAAGTTGCAGAGATGCATACTTTGTTGCCATATTAATTTAACAATTTTTGTAGGAGTTGCATATTAAACATGTTCAATACTGTATTTGGACATTTTTTTAGCGTTAGCTAGGATAACATACATCTTTCAGCACTTTTCTATAGATCTTTCTTGTTTTAACACAGATATTCGAGAGATACAATATTTTTTTACTTTTAACTTTCAAATGACACTTTTTTTGCCCTACAATTCTCTCTTTTAGTGAAGTACAGTTTTGTTGTCTACTTGCAATTGTTACATTGTTTCATTCAGTACAATACTTGAATTCAAAATAAAAGCAAGTTTATATTCTCGACAGCATGCTCTGGAGGAAGATGAAACAAATGGAAATGGGTGTTGTTGTGGGAAACCTTAAACTTGTTTTGCTCTTCATAGCAAAAGAGCAATGCTGATATATTGATATTATTGTTGAAACCTCAATTCTCTGCATATTTTTATATCCCTTTATTGAACAACCAACAACAATATATTTGTTACATAAATATTTGTTTCATGATTTATAGACAATTTAATTATTGATTTTTAGACAATTCACTGTTGTAGAAAATGAAACTTCTTACTTAATATGACTTTATTATATTGTAGATCTGTGGAAAAGCATTTCGGGCTAAAAATAGCATGTTTTATCACCAGAAATCATCACATGGTCTAAATATAGAATTGAGTCCAGGGTTACAGGAACGTTTTATGAAATTAAAGAAACAGAATAGACTCAACAACCCAGGGAATCAGCCGCCACAATCAACTGAATATGTTAATGAGGAGCCCAAAGATCTAAATGATCCGCAAATGTCCAGTTCATTACTTCTTCAAAAACTAGGTCAAAAGGTCAGAAGTGCAAGTAACTCAGTTCTGTACAGTTATGATATTAATTCTCATCAGGAAGGGGAAGTCGAATTAGACGAGAACACCGGTCTTTTCAAACAGTCTGGTAGCATCTTCAATAAACCATTGTTAACAGCAGATCGTATAAAACCTGAACCACTTAAGTTGAAAAATAGTATGGTTGGAATGCAAATAGTCCAGGAATCACATAATGTCAAACGACATATCTGTGTGAAAAATGAAACAGTCTTGATAACACGAGTGGACGGAGTAGACGTTCTTACAGCTAAAGACATTTCCTTATACAAATGCTATTTGTGTGGAAAATTATTTGACGAGCTTTTGAAAATACAGTGTCATCTTTCAATGCACTTTCAAAAAGAACTGACGCTCTATCGCTGTCAACTTTGTGAAGATACGTTTTGGTTCAAATTTAAAGTCATCAATCATATCCGTAAAAACCATTCGAAAGAAGCAAGACGTGTTTTAAAGAAGTTTGAGGAAGAGGAAAAAGCTAAATCAAAAGAAATTGATGATGAAATGCAAACAGAATCAAAAGGGGTAAAAATGGAAGTTGAAGATGGCAAAAAGGCAGAATCGGATGAAAATGAAAATAAAGAAAATGCAGATGAAAATAAACCTGATATTACAGAAATAGATACACCTGAAGATGTCCAGACTGAAGATGAAAAGTCTGAAAATGAACCTAGTGAGAAAAGTGAAGAATCTACCTCAAAGGAAGCTGTAGAAAATCCAGAAAATGAAAAGCTACACGTTGACCCAGTAACTACCTCAGAGCACAACACTACCAAAGATGCACCTTTACTAACTGAAACTGTTGCAGAACTAAGTGATTTGACACACAGACGAAAAAAGCCGGATCCTTTCTGCAGTCTGTACAAAGGGATAAAATTTAGAAAGAAGCCGAATGGTTCCTTCATTTGTTTACTTTGTCGGAAATCATTTTACAAAGAATACGCTTTGTTACAACACATTAAAATTCATAATCAGCAAGATATTTGTTACTGTGAAGAATGTGGTGAAGGTTTCATGGAATATGGTAAATTGAGACTCCATATAGTAACCTCACACAAGGCAGGAAATAGCAAGACTGAATCCTCATCTGCTACAGCAAAGAATACATTACTTTCCTCTCTGCTGTCGAAGACAACACAGTGGCATAGGCCTACTGTCATTTTACCAAATCAAAGTGAAAGCCATCTTGAAAAGGCCCGTGAAATTCTACAGAAAGAAGGAATACAAGAGGATGTCACTGTTGTTTTACCAAGTGAACCAGATGAACAGAAAATGACAGAATCACGTAAAGCTAACCTTGATAGTATTTTGTCTCATCAGGAATCAGAAAAGTTTGTAGAAAAAGAGCCTGAGGAATCAGAAATCCATCTATCACCCAAACGTCTTCTCATGACAAAACTTCTCTCCAAGTCTAAAAGAAAATCATCCCAGCCAGTCAAATTAGAAAACCCTGAATCATTGGAGGAAATGAATGTAGAAAAAATGCGATCTGACACAGAAAGGGAGACAATAAGTGTTAAACAGGAACCAACAGAGGAAGTACCAGAGACAAAACCCCCTCCTACAACAGTTTTAGATCAGTCTACAGCAACTTCTGTACCAGTTCTTAACAGTGAATTAATGGCTGCCAAATTAAACAATTTAGCAATGTTGCATCCTGGTATACATCCAGTTGTCATGGCAAACACCCTTGCTACACTTGCTGCTCAGGGTTTGCCAGTCAACACACAGGGAATGTTTCTGCCTGGTAGTAAGTTTTTCCCAGGAATATCTCCTGCATATCCATTGATAGGTATTCCGGCATCATTAAACACTACAAGTTTTGTTGGTTCCTTACCTCAACAGCCTGTTACTATTGACACACCAACAACTCAGCCAGTATCAGTAGATATTCCAAATCAGGCAGAAAATGGTGAAGAACCTGTTAAAGTAAAAGAGGAACCACCAAGCCCTGTTGACAACTCCAATTCAAATCATTCCTCCATTACCTCAAACGATCCATCGCCTAATTTATCAGGGTCGGAATCTGGAGCTGGAGAGAAAGAAAGATTGGTCGGATGTCCTCGAGTTCAATGGAATGGATCTGAATCATCCGAGCCGGAACCTTTAGAAGGCAATCCCAGTAATCTTCCCTCCAGCTTACAGCAAGGCTGGGGTTACTCTTCAGATGGAAGGAAAGTTACTTCTCTGTCAAGGACACATTCAAGGTAAGTGGTGTTGCAAAGAAAACAATAACTATTCATTGCATGTTTAAAAATAAAATAATCATTTTAATTGTAAACTTGTAGTTTGGTTAACAGAGAAAAATACGCAGACAAAAACAATCAAATTACACTATTGTTTTCTTTTTTTCCGTATTTGAATAAGAAAATTCCTAAGGCTTGTAACACATAATAAATATTTTTAAACTGCATGCACTTTGATTGAATTGTTATTGTTAAATTAAAGAATTCTTCTTTTAATTACAGTCTGTTATGATAAAATAGTAATTGGGGGTTGTTTATCAAAACAAGTTTAATATCCTATCTTAAAAACGTGAAACCTTGCCATTAGGAATATAGGTAATCCAAACAAGTTTGAGAATCTGTAAGGGATAGTAAAATCTGCTTTCAGAAAAAAAAAAAAAAAAACAGAAATAAAAGACTTAGTCATGTTTTATCAGAAACAACCCTTACTGTGCAAGTCAATGCAATTTTTAGTTTATATAGAAATGTTCTGCCCTACAGCTTTAAATAGTGACAAAATCCACACTTAATGAAGACTTTTTATGACCACCAAATTTCACTAGAAATACAAGATCTCTAATTTTACTGGTAAAATATCTAATTTTATAGGAAAATCTCTAATAATTAGATATTTTACTTCTAAAATTAGATATTTCCTGTAAAATTAGATATTGAAACAAATAAATTAGATATTGAAGCAATTAGATTAGATATTGAAGCTGTTAAATTAGATATTGATGCTGTTAAATTAGATACTGAAGCTGTTAAATTAGATATTGAAGCTGTTAAATTAGGGATGTTTCTATAATATTAGAGATGTTCCCATTAAATTAGAGACTTTCCTGTTAAATTAGAGATTTTGCTGTTAAATTAGAGATTTTACCTATTTTACCTGTAAAATTAGAGATTTTGTTTTTCTAGTGTTTTAAACAAAGAAAGAATAACTGTCTAAAAGTCTTCCAACAACATAATCATTCCAAATAAAACACTGCTAGGGTAGTCTGGATTATGTTGTTCAAAAATGTAAAGAAAAAATTTACAGAACATTTGGTTAATCTAGCTGTGACTTGTATTTTTAGACTTCCTATTGTAAGTACTCCTGTAGACCGCGATAAGATCTGTAAACCGACCGTGCTGGCTGATGGTAGGACCGTCTTCAGATGTCCATTCTGTAGTAAAGATTTCTTATCATACTCAGACATCAACAGACATATGGATTTCCATGAAGGTATAGTAGACCAGATTTTTCTCTGCTTTAAAGCAGAAATCTGCTTTTTGTACCCTCCCCCTCCCTTTACACATAGTGGCAAGGTATTATGTGATACCCTCAGTGGTGTGTCTGTCTATCCTTTAGCATCAATCCGTTTCCCGAAGGTTGCTTACTGATAACTAGGAAAATAATAACATAGAGTATTCAAACTTGGTACATGTACAACATGTATATAAATGTTTACCACTAAACTCAATTCAAGTATGATTTGAGGTTCAGAGGTCCAAGGGGTTTTGGAGTTCTGCCCCTTGAAACTTTGCAATTTTGTGAAATGTGGTGGGTATCATGTAATGCACCATTACTATTTTTTGCCATCTGTATTTTTCTACATTAATTCTTTCATGTACCCTTTATTTACAAGTATGTACAGTGAAGTCCCTTTACACTTTTTCTTCTAAAACAGAAAACCATGTCTTTTATAAAGATGTTATTATCATAATGCTAAATTATAAAAAGATTTAACATTAAAAGTACATTAACTGCTGTTGTGTTTATAAAAAACATTTTGAACTATAGTGCTTGTCATAAGATAACTGCAAAATACTGCCAGATTATCTACCTAAGTACTCGATCACAAATTTACCACAGCTAGGTGTTGGTTCACTATGTCGCAGTACAAGAAGAAGGGCAGTAGAATATCTTAGGAACAAAGCACATAATTACATGAATCAAAGTACAGTGGCAAGGCAAAAGTAAGAACACCAGAAGATGGAAGATCAAAGACACTACACACCGACAATACTCACTAATACAACAAACACAACACGAAAAACTAAAGTACTAACAGTTTGAACTCTCTCTCAAAAAAAGTAGTAAAGGTTCATTTTATTGTAGAAAATCTATTATAGAGGAAAAACAAATGTTTACTGTCTTCTTGGAATCTACATTTGTAATAATAATAATAATCTGCACTTGGTACTGAGTTAACATCTACTTCTATTTACAGATATACGTCCATTCAAGTGTAAATACTGTGAATACTACGCCAGGACTAACAGTCAACTGAAGGTCCATATGATGAGACATCAAGGTAACATAACTTTTCATAGCCCCAGTATATTATGATTTTCTATATACAGTAAAGATCAATATAGTGTTGTGTAACTCCACATGAAATTTGACAATGACAAGTGGAAACCTGATGCCGTTTTAGATACAGTAGATATATAGAATCAACAACTGCATCGAGCGAGAAATGCCATTACTACATAGCGATAGTTAAATTTTCAAACTAAGCAACTTGCCTAGCATTTAAAATATTTGAAAATCTAACTATCCAGAGGGTAGAAATGTCATTTTTTGAAAGATATGGTTGCGGATTTAATTCTCTAATGATTTCAAGGAGATTTTGGACAAAAATATGACCCTCCTTTTCTGATGATCCGAAATAAATGTGATCTTTGAGCGTGACATCATCAGGCATGATCACCTTTTTTCATGACGTCACAATGGTGAAGTCAAAAGAGGGCAGACATATTTGACGTCATAATTGAATTTTAACCAATGCAGTATCGAGAACACTTTATGCACATGTTGGTTAACATTTTGATCTTCTATGACTTGAAATTGACGAGAACAGCATAAGAATTAGAGAAACAATTTCAATTTGCTTCTATCTCATATAAAACAAGTTTCTTGAAAAACTGATCACATATTCTTATGTATCTTTTATGTTGTGTCAGAAAAGTACACCCTTTCACTATAATAGTGGAGCTATCATTTTTCTGTCACAAGAATTGAGTGGATACATGTATTTTTCCTCAAAAGCTTCAATGTCAAAATGTGTTTGGTTGTCATTGATGTCATTTTGCTGGGAAATGGCTTGTACCCACTGAATTCCCATCAGGATCTAATAAATATTCCAAATTAATTCAAGTCAGACAAACTCTAAAATCTAAAAGGGAATCTCTGAAAGCTGACTTAACGTTTATAAAATGCCCTGTAATCTTATTTCAAGACAAAAATAAGCCCATTTACAGTACTGTCTTCCATGACATTGCAAGAAGAAAATAATTATTGGTCTATTGTAAGCAGTAAATACAACTAAAAAAGTTATAATTTGACCATGATCTAAAAACAAATGAATTTAGACTTTGTTAGACCAAAATAACTGAGGATAGAGTCCGAGGTTAATATACTTTAGATCTTTAATCTATGAATTGACCAAATTTGTCATTATTGAAATTTTATCATTGTATTTTTAAGAAAGTATTGTTAAGAAAGACAATTTTCTCTCGTTTGTTTCTTTTGGTGGACATATATGTATAGTGTAATGGGCATTGTAAGTCATAATACAAAATAAAAAACCACATCATCTGACATCATTCAACAATTTTTTTTAAATCATTTTAGGTATAAGAGAATTCTGCTGTAGACTTTGTAACTACAAAGGTGTCACACAGTCTGATCTGAATCGTCATATGAAGTCACAGATACATCTACTCAAGTCAAAGCATGCCTGTCATCACTGTGACGAAGGCTTCGTCACCCCACGTAATCTGGAACGTCATCTGGATGGAAATTGTATTGTCAAGATGCAGAAGGAAAATGGAGAATTAATTTGAAGTTCACATGTGTATGATGATTTGAAATGAAAGCAGTTTTAAATTTGTCATTTAGGGAGAAGAGTTGACCTCTGATAATATAGATTGTATATTTTAGTATGGTTTTAATGTCAATGCAATTGCTATCCAAGTGTTTGTACAGAATTTTTTTGAAATTACAAGACTCTGGACGCTTATTAGTAATTCATTGGTAAATTCAATCAAAGATTTTTTTGTGATGTCCAGTAGAATGGGTTAAAAAGTATTGTTATAAAAATAGACTGTTTTATATTTTGTTTTTTTATATGCTTTATTTAGAATTTTTTGTTTGTTAATTTGATTCTTGTAAAGTTTATTATACCTCGATTGATATTGTTGCACATTAGCACATTTCATTGCATTCCAGATAAATCAATTCTTGTTTAAAAGATTCCATAAATATAGATATATATATAGATGGATATATAAATATTTAGTTTTATTGTTTTCATCAGATTTGTACATAGAATAAATATTTTTTACGTTTTAGTTTATAAATATTTTACTTTTTGATAGATCTATGTTATTCTATCTTGCTATCATTCCAGGTTTTGTTACTGTACTAAGGGAGACAATTCATAGATTTTATTGTTACTTGTTGTATGATCTGCACGTATTTATCTCCCTTGACTGTAATTTTATTATTTTTTTTTTTATCTTTTTAGCATCATTCATTATTATGTTGTTATTTTATGACAAAAAATTATGATCAGGCTCAGAAGAAGTAACACTCCTAAGTGTTGTTAAAAAGCAAAATGCTAATTTTAACCTGTTATATTATTTACTTCAAATGAGCTGCCTCAGGCTCTTATAAAATTCTTGTTTCCTGATGAATTGCATACATATCAAATTATGTGTAAATTGTATCCATTCTCAGCATTTCTTTTTCCATTGAAGTTCAACAGGATTCACAAATCAAGTAAACATGATCAAAGGATTAACTTTTTTTAAGTTTTTTTTTCATTTATAATAAATTATTTTTAACAGTTAAATTAGATTGCTGTGACTACTGTTTTAGCATTCATGATAAACAAAATTATCATGCAAAAGGAAAAACCTATCCAACAATTTGATATTTATTTAAATAAATTATCTGTTTTCAGGAAATTATGAATAGTAAGGAACATAAGTAGCAAAATTATTCAGGGAATGCTACCTAAAAATTTAAAGAATAGCTCAAATTTTTTTTTTATTTGTTTTGTTTTATTCAAACTGTCTGCACTGTTTCAGAGGGAAAAAATCAACAAAGTTAACTTTCATGCAACAGTATTTTTGTGCCATCTAGCTTTTGCAGTTTTACAATTTTCTTGCCTTTGGACAAGAATGATAAGAATTGACAGGTGTGGGTATAGGTGAATATGTGTTAAGATTCTTATGCAGCTTTATGTTTTTAGTTTTATTTTTATTGGGGCTTTTATTTGTTGATAATTGTACACTGTTCTTAGATTAGACATATTGCCAATTTAAAGTACATTTACAGGGACCAAAAAAAAACTTGTTTTTGGAAAACAAATAAGATATTTGTAGATTGTGACTAAAACTGAAAAAGAAAATGATTTCGTTAAATTTCTAGGGCATACAGGGAAAAAATGTGCTATTTGAAAGAAAATGAGATAGGTTTCTATTAATTGTAATTAAAACTGAAAATGTTTTTAAGGCAGTTATCTTGAAAAGTGAAGTTAAAAGTTTATGTTAAAAAAAAACTGAATTATTTGTTTGTATATTGTGATTTTTAGATTATAGTAAATAGCAAAATATTCATGCATCTATGTTGATTAAAATTTGACAAATATTTATTTCTGTTCAAACTTAGCTTATTAATAATATCAAAATTCACAAATTTGTTTTGAAGCAATACGTCTTTCAGAGAAATTTATTACATAAATCACAAATTTGAAAAGTAATTGTAAATGTGTGTATGTTGTTACAAAGATGTACATAGTTTTACAGTTATATTTACAAATCATACTGTTGAAAATGTAAATTTTATCTTGTTAAAATATAAATATATATATATATATTGTGTCAGTCTACTCTATACACCACACTGTGTATATATAGGCATTGTTTATAATGTGTATGTATTGTTGCTTTGGTTACAAAAACTTACTCTGTCTGTACATGTATTTTTATAAAAATCCCAAATCATAGAATATCTTTGAAAATGGGGTTATTTTTTCTATTTTATTTCTTCAGGAATGAACCTTCTGCATTGTTGACATTTTCTAAAGTCCCATAACTTTGAAATAATAAATTTTGAATTATTATTGAACCATAAATGAATTCTATATATGTTTAAAACACTTTTGCTCTAGTAAGGTCTTGTCCAGCACTAGCCCTTTCAGAAGACTCTGTGTGCTAAAAAGGTTGCATTTTAACTAGCCCACCAGGCTGATGACTTGTAATTTTTACTAGCCAGACACTTATGTTACTAGTCTCAGGCTGTCAACACAGAAAATATTTAAATGAAAATTTATGAATTTTTTTTGAAAAGAGGCCACTCGGAATTTGGAGTTGAAGAATGCTATGTTAGAGAACAATTATGATTAACAGAATTTATTGTTTATTTTTGGACATGTATACACATATTATCATGAATATCTGTTAATTTCTTGTATTATTTTCATATTACTTGGGTATTTCTAAATGGCGTTGTTTTAGTAATGTGATAATGTTATGTTTGTAAAGTTTAAGTCGAAAGTATTTCTGTTTTGATATAGATTATAGAGTGTTTCCAAGAGTAGATTGTTTGTCATGTTCTAACTTTGTACATCTTCGCCAGCCAAGGGTTACGATTCCCTCCTCTTATCTTCACCCTTGGCAGATCAAGCTGGATTTCTGTAGTCTCAAATCCACATTTTTGATTGGTTGCAGTTAACCTTCGCTGCAGTTAATCAAATAGCTTACATTGAGATTTTAAATATATATCAAAACAATAAAACTTAAAATATGGTGTGTAGTGATTTTTAGTTCGCCTCAACGAAGTTGAGGGGGACTATTGGAGTACCCCCGGCGTCCTCGTCCGCGTCAACGTCCGGGTCCGCATTTCAGTATAAATCTTGGTAACTATGAAGGGTAGGATCATCAAACCTTGTATATAGATGCATCTTGGGCTATCTCACAGCCTCCAAGAAAATTAGGTCTCTTTGACCTATATTTTCCGCTTGAATGACTTACATTCAAGTTTACGTCCGAGTTCAGATCTCAGTCACTATACATGCTAGAATCATGTAACCTTGCATATGCATGCATCTCTGATGGTAGGTCAGCATCCAGTCAAAATAAGGTCACTTTGACCTATATTTTCCACTTGAACGACTTACATTCAAGTTAACGTCCGAGATCAGATTTCACTCACTATACATGGTAGGATCATATAACCTTGCATATGCATGCATCTCTGATGGTAGGTCAGCATCCAGTCAAAATTAGGTCACTTTGACCTATATTTTCCACTTGAACGACTAACATTCAAGTTTACGTCCGAGTTCAGATCTCAGTCACTATACATGGTAGGTTCATGCAACATTGCATATGCATGCATCTCTGATGGTAGGTCAGCTTCCAGGCAAAATTAGGTCATTTTGACCTCTTTTTTCTGCTTGAATGACTTTCATCCAAATTTACTGAAGAGTTCAGATATCAGTCACTGTACATGTAAGGATCATGAAAAAGAAAGGAAATGGGGTAAATGTCAAGGAGACAGCATCCCATATCCAGGTTAAAACTTGCATATGCATGCATCTCTGACAGTGTGCCATAATGAGGCGAACTTTGTAATCGTTGATTACCTATGTTTCTATTTTGCAAAATTTCTACGATTTTATAATCTTTCTTTCCTTTTGAAGGGTTATTTCCTTGTAGTTAAATATATTGTGAATTGTTGTATTATTAGATGCAATAAATAATCTTTAATTATTACAATAAATCATACTGAAACTCTTACTTCAAAGGGAGGTAATTTGAAACTTATATTTCACAAATTGTGACTCAATCCGCCAAGGGTGAAGAGGAGAGGAGCGGATCATAACCCTTGGCTAGCGAAGATGAACTTTGTATTGAAAAGACAATTTCTGAAATTCTGAGTATTATTCTCTTCATATGCTTTTATTATTAATTTCTTATCCTTTTGATCAATTGATTTCGACATTGTGCATTTTGGTTGTAATTTTTGCCATTCTGTGAAAAAAAACATGTCCTTTTCTTTCATCCTCTGTTTGTGAAGAAAGATGAAACTAGAATTTTATCCGTAAAATGATATCTTTTTCTAGAAATATTCATGCAGAAATGCTGATATCAGGAGGCAACTTGCTTATAATTGTTAAAGTTGCTCAAGACCTATCACAGTTTTTACTTGAAATATACAAAGGGACCGAGAGAATGCCTCCAAAAATTTTTTTGAATATATATTGTTGTATATCAATACCAGTTGGTCAAAAAAAAATAACAGATACAGACTACTCAAATTGCTAAATTGGTTACTTAATAGGAACTAATAGACTGTGAAGGTCATACACAATGGAAAGTAGTTATTAAAGTCTCAATCCTGTACTGCATTTACCTCATCTGCTTATCCATCCTTCCACAAATAATTTCTGTAAAATTTTTCTCAACTTGAGAGATAAATTTCAAACTTAGTATGCAGCCTCTACATGATAAGTTGTACAATCCTGCATACTTCCTCTGTGACAAGCTATGGTTTAATTTACGGAATCTAGTGTGACGCGAGTTAACTATTTTCTTCAAGAAATTCATTTTTTGAATTTTTATATGAAATTAAGGAAAACTATTCCTAGAACATATTGCTGATTAGAGAAAAAGGTGTATGTATGAGTTGTATGTTTGTATATATAGTATATATTAGATATAGTGAGGTTTTTATATTGGTTCTCATATCCGCTCTTATTTGTTTTGTTGTACAGATTTTAAAAGTTATAAAAAAATATATATATAAAACGATAGTTTATTGAAAACTAAATTGTGACACTGACAGGAAGATAGGTATACAGTTCAATATGTCAAATAAATTTTCTCTTGAGTCATTCCATTACGAAAAGTATACACTCTACATATTCCATATAATTTTTATATAAATTATCCTGATGACGGCACCAAAACATGTCGATCAATAAATATAACTGCATTCCAGTGAAGTGTTGTTACTCTGTTCTCATTCCACAGAAACGTTTTATTTTAAGATTTTTTTAAAGTATATTTCTTGTTGAATTTTAACATTTTGTAACAGTTACTTGTTTATCTTCCAGGCATCCATTCCTAGTTTTTTCAAGCAGCCCTCAAATTGATTTTGAAGGGGAATTATATATCAGATGATATCGATTGTTACACAAGTCAATTACGGGCCGTAAATATACATGTACTTTTCAAAGATAGGGTGCTTGAAATTAGGAGATAGACACTTATATTTCATCTTTTCACAAAGAATAGACCTGATGAACTTCTGCTTTTAAGTGGAATTGCACCCTTTTTATTCTGGTTTTACTGTTACTTTTTTTCTTTTTTTTTTTACTGAACATGTACTTTGATTTTTCCAACTTCTGATCTTTTGTTTACTGCTTAAAATCAGGTATGAAAGAATGAAAATATGATAAGAAAGATTTTAAACTAAAAAGTCTTGTATAAAATTTAGAAAATAGAAAATCTTGGCTGATTGAACAAATCTTATATAAAAATATGCACATGAGATTTTGAATTTAAATGGAAAAACATGAACTGACTGGTATACATGTACAAAATTACTGTATCAAGAACCAATACGGGACTTTCGAGATGGGAACCCCTCGTGTAATTGAAGGGGGAAACGATCTCCTCTGATACCAGTAAGAAGAAATTCTGGATTTCTAAACCTATTGAAATAAATAAATACCACAGAAAAAACAAGCTATTTTTGAAATTGAAATGCATTTATAATTTTTCCAATATGACAATTTTTTAACTAAATTTTAATTAACGAAAACATGAAGCTCTACAAATGGATTAAATGTAAATCACCCTCAGCTCAACAGTGTTCATTAATAAGCGATTCCCTCTCAATACATTGATGTATTGATTTTTATGCATAAAAATGGATCTGTTACCGGAATGAATGTGATTCAAAAGTCCTGTATTACATTCCAATTTTATTATTGATACATTCCATATATCTTTACTGTATGCTATGGAAATAATTGTTGGCATATTTTGTTTCAATTTTTCTGTGATATATCCAGGATTGAACATTCCTGGAAATTATAACGAAAAACACAGCTTATACAAAAGTATAGAGATGAACAAATTTTTACAAGATATTAAAAAATAAAAAAACTTAAATAAATGTCAAGTAAAATTGATAATTTGCATCATTGTTCAATAAATAATGAAAAATTTCCTTATTTAAATGACTGTATTTGTTGAATTGAAACCAAACTACTTGTTTTCCATGAAAAGTCCCAGAATATAGTTACATATTTTACCTCCACTGTGACTACAGGTATTCTGTATTCAAATGAATACTTCGTGTTTTATAATGTTTAACTAAAGATTGATTTATCCATTATTTTTAGGCCATATAAATTGATTTTGCAGGATGTCTTGTCTAGTTACCACAAACTTGAAATAATTTATTTGAGGGAAATACACAACCACCAAAGAGAATTAACTCTTGCTAAAAATTCAGCATAACATATTAAAGCTTCAGTTCAAAATTTTGTTCAGTTTTGCATGAAATGCGAAAAATGTTCACACAAAAAGGGGAGGAATATCAACCAAAAAATCCCATCCTGATCTGCCAATGTGTTTTTATATGCCATTTATTTGGTATATTTTTAGACAAAAATTGAAATTCTTATTGGCCTTCTATCCTTCTAAATTTTATTGAGAGTTTGATGGAAATTTGGAAAATGAAGTTAATGTGGCTGAGTTGATATTTGTTATATATATAATACTTGTGTTGTTATCTTTAATGTTGTTATATTTAATATCCTACTTCACAAGAAAGATAAAAATATACTGTTTAAGTGCTTATTTTCGCAGGTCCCAAATTTTGCAAGTTTGAAATAGAATTGTATGAATTAATTTTTCAACAAACCAAATGATCTTGATTTCTTATCATATAGATTTCATAATCTCATTTTAATTGGTATGATGTGTGCCATTTTTGGGTCATGGGATTAATTGTGAATGAAGCCATGAAAATAATCACTTAGTTATACAGTAAAGTGCTGATTATATGAAATAATGTAATGATGCAGAATTTTAAGAGTTACAAATGATGTATATTTATGTCATGTTTCACAAAAGATATACTGTAGTTTTATAAGAAAATGTGATGTGAGTTATATGATTTTATCAACATTCACATATAGGTTAGGTTTTAGTAAGATATGTTCTAATACTGTGGAAGTACTTTTATTCGTGGACATCAATTTTCATGGTTTTCATAATTATCGCTATTTCGTTGGTAGTTAAATTCGTGGTTTCGAAGTCTATGTATAAAAACTCTACGTCAAAAATGTATTTCGTTGGGAACTTTATTTCGTGGTTTCAGCGAACCACGAAATCCACGAAAATTGGAACCCCACGAACAATAGTACTTTCACAGTATATAAAATGCTTATCATAATTCACAAACTATTGAATAGTTTTTCAGTTAAGAACTTGTGGTTTTCAACACAAATGCCGAGCATTTTTAGTGGCATGTGAGCTACTGTCAGTTGTTTACCTGATGTAAACTTGTCCAAAAAACAATTTACCATGTCATGCATGATAACTATAAGGCTATTATTTTATTTCAGTCAGGAATTGAGTGGGTACATGCATTTTCCCATTAAAACTTAAATTGCAATAGAGAAATTTCACATTGACGGGATTACTGCCATTTTAGCATGTTTTTTTCAAAGGGACTTTACTCGCTAACAACCCACATCCTGGTATTTGGTCTCATTAGGGAAACGAAGGTACATATTTTCAAATGTTTCAGATACACTGCAGACTCACAAATTGCGACATTTTAACATTTTCTTGTAAATAAAAACACATATTTAATTCTAGTTTGCTTCAAGTCAGTTAATATTTTCCCTGTAAACTGATACAATTTTCAATTTGGTAAGTACCCAAATAATTTGAAATAATTTATCTTAACACAATCACCCCTACTCTGAATTACTGCTGCCCCTTGCTACAATGGAACAGTAATCCAGACTGTTGAGTCAGTAACGGTATGTTACTTCCCTTTGATGAAAACATTATAAAAATGGAGTCAAAGTCAGGACAAGAAATAAATATGAATTGTCTATTTGGGTTAAATTGTTCTTAACATCATTTTTCAGGTAAAATTACAAGTACCCACTCAAATTCTGCCAAAAATCATAGCCTTGCAGTTATTGTGAAAGTATCTATCAGCAATTCAAAAAATATCTGACCCTTCTTTCAACATAATGGTTGTAATGAACATTAAATAAGAAACTAAACAGTATTATACAATTAATAGCTTTGTTTTAAGTCTCTATTGTGATTAATCAACCCGATAAAATATAATATTCACTGAGCCGTAGTCAAGGTGCATATATATTATTGAGGGTTGATAAATAATGATGGTGACCTTTTAAGTCAGTAATTGACTTGTTACATGAATAAACTTATTTTTACAATAGGCACTCTAAACATCTTTAGTACCACGATATTTATACTTGAAATATGTAAAATTCTCAAAATGAGAATAAAAAAAATTATTTTCACAACAACAAAATCAAAAGTGGAATTCAATTACTGGGGTAATTAGAAATTGACACTTAATTTTATTCAGCTATTTAAATAAAATGAACAATCGGAACAATATGATTGTAGTTGTGTCATACTACTTTCGTTTCTATTTTTAGGGTAAAACCATGCACCAACACTCTGCATGACCACTGTTGGTCAAATTTTAGAATGTAACTCAAAGCAGAATTATCATGATTTAACATGTCCTGAAAGTGACCACGACCAATCATGACAAAAAAATCTATTCATGTTATAATAAATATTAATACACCATTACAAGAATTGTTATCACTCAACAGGTGACAGGTTTGTGTTTTCAACATCTATGGAATGACTCTTTGGAAGGTCATCTTCAAAAAAATTCATTTTTTGTTTAAAGCTATGTAAATTAAAATTTTTCTTCCCATAACTTAGGGTTTCAATCCTGTTCCTGGTTGAGATATACATATAGAATAATTGAAGTTTTGTTTTTGATACAAGAAATATTGGCGAACAATAATGGACGAGCCCCTTGTGGCGAGTCCATTATTGGAGCCAATATTTCTTGTATCAAAACAAAACTTCTATTATTCTTTTTATCGGTAATTAACTAAATCATTATATGAACAAATTTTGAAAATGAATGTTAATTTCCAACAAATCCTGAAATTGACTAGTATTGATTAGTAAAAGAATTTGTACGATCCGGTATCAGATGTTTATTTCTTTGTTTCATTGATTCTGATTGACAAAGTAGGCGTGGCCTAAGATACTTTATATATCCCAATATGCCAATATTTTTTCGTATTTGGGCAGTAGCAAATACTGAAAAATATTTGCTTCGTGAGATCAAAGGAAACTCATACAAATTACCGATAAAAGTTTTTCTTGACCTCTAATGAAAAATATGTTTATCTTCAAGTGCATATAATCAGACTATTGCAGTAAACTGAATTGGATTTATACTGGTTTTAAATTCATAGTTATGTAGAAGTCAAATGAATGACCCTTCAACTTGTAAAGGTCTGGCTGTTTTTGGATCTCAAACTTGGTAATTTATCATATGTAATTTTATTTCATATTAATCTTTTTTCTTCGCAAAACAAAATATTGTATCATGATAAATCAAGTATAAAAAGAAATATTGTTCTTCAGTAAATAGCTGTTCCCTGTGCAAGACAGGACTATGTTAAACTATCTTCACGGGGGAAAATTTCTAATCAGATTTGTTTGACGTCACAGTTCTAATTATAATGAAAACTCGATAAATTGTTTGCTTTCTCAATTGAAAACTCCTCAAGGAAAGCAAGTTTTACTTTTCTTAATTTTGATAGTTGTATTTTACGTAGAGCTCCAAAATTGATGATCAGAATATCTTCCACTTGTGTGAGAAGTTCTGTCTTTTATCCTTGTTTCACTAGGGGAAGAGACAGATTCCTCACACTCATAGAAATAACACATAATTAAACTCATATGGTTTCATATGAGAACCGTTTATTCTTTGTATAAGTACATTAAATGAAAATATGATTAATGGGATTTGTCTGTGAATTTTAAATCTTCAAGTATTTTCAAAATAATCAAATTCTGAATTAAAAAAATCTGAAAATTAAAATAAAGACATCATGTACATATGTCAAATAAATCTTGTAGAAGTCTTTTATTTTAGAAAAAAAAAATCACATACTCCTGACAACTCACATTGCAGTAGAAATGCAATTAGAAATTAAAATATATTGAATTTCTAGACATACTGGATAGATCACTACCTCTTTACTTAACTTGTATTAAGGCCAAATTGTATTGGTAATCCAATAAATGTTTTAGCACCCTAGTTTGTTTGTTTTATATACCATATTTATTAAATGAAGCTATACAGAGTATAAAATGTAACTATGACAGTAGAATACTGAAGGAATGAAGAATTGGTAATTTAAACTAGAGGTTCAGATACTGAGCCTGAATCGCTCACCTGACAAAATGCTTACAGCAGGTGATGAAAGTGATGTTTATCCCGTAGGATCCTATGTTAAAATATGTTCTGTGCTGGCAATCATTTTTTTTTATCACATCAAAACAAAATAAGCAATTTTAGTTTGACTGAAATTGCTTCGATGATTTAAGCGCATGTAATGAAAAAAAAATGTTTTAATATATGGGTAACATTCTAAACCAAGTTTCAATGCTGGGAGCTATCTTCTTTGTCTGATCCCAACAGGGGTGGGGTCAATTACATTGAAAAGTAATTAATTAAATTACAATTACTTTCCCAAAATGATCAATTAAATTACAATTACAATTACAGGGATTTTGGAGTGTAATTAATTAAATTACAATTACTTTGCAAATGTAATTAATTAAATTACAAATTACATTTGAAGGCAACATTTTGTTTTTATTATTTATTTTCAAAAGTTATTTATCATGCTATCAAATGAAAAGGACTCTAAGAGCCAT